>CM074725.1:155283092-155303092 GCA_037306005.1 Rhinophrynus dorsalis
AAACCCGTTGTACTGATCCATCTTGTCCAGCTTTTCATTGACTACTCCACCTCTTATTAGCAGGTTAATTTGATTATTTTTCACCTGATTTGTCAGGTTAATTATGCCAGAGTAACCCACAATTGCTACCAGTGTGATATCAGTGTGATAACTGTGTGGAAAATGTTTCAGCTGTGATAAAACAGATTTGTGAAAGTCTGACATCAATGAATGCCCCTCATCAGAACCACCACAAATAATGCAATGAGAGCACCACAATACACATAGGCATGTATGGAACAAGACTCCTAAAATTGTACCACTGGCTCCTAATTTGCATGGATATAGATACTGCAAATATTGGAAAATATCAGAAGTCTAGGAGACAGGGCTCCTAAAATTCTACTTCAGGCTCAAATTTTGTGGGTATTTTATATTCAGCGGTGTACAGGAACCCATTCACTCCCTCCTAAAACTCAGAGCTTGATTGAATCCCTCCCCCTACCCAGACGGCAAAAATAAATAAAACTCAAAAATGAGCCGACAGTATTTTTCAAGCACAGTAAGCTATTCAATAACTTGTACTATGAAAAAATACCGGCTGAAAAAACCCAGACTTGGCGATAAATGTGAGTGCCTTTTTACCTACTGACAAAAAAACACGAATATGCCATTCAATTCCATGCGTTAGGCACTATGATCTGTTAAGGGACCCGCTTTAACATGTGAAAATTTGCACCCAGTATGTTTCTGCGCAGAGTCCCTTAACACGTCTCCAAACTGCCAACACAGAAATTGAAAGTCATCATTGGATGTATTGATATGGGGCCCTAAGCCCCATCCAAAGCACTCCCAAAATGTGTGAAATGTTAGTAGAATTAACCCAATGAGTGGCAGTGGGGAATGCTGGCACTCACAGGGTTAATCCGCCTAAAAAACAACCCTTGACAATAAAAACATACCATTAATCCTGATGTCCGGAAGAGTCTTCCGCACCCTGGTCAGTTACTGTCCGTCTTCTTCTTTAGTCTTCCTTCTTATGTTGTCTTCATCCTTCCCATAAAATAAAATAAAAGTCAATGAAATGAATGTTAAAAAAAAAAAAATGTCCCCAAGCTGTGCCTGAAATAACCCTTTAAGTGTCGGAGGGGAACCCCTCAGGCACTCTAAGGAATAAATGCATTCAGGCATATCTGTTCAAAAGAATATGCTGCCATTCCAGTTAAAAAAGTCATGCCATTTTTAAAGAAATTAAAGGGCTCCAAAAGGGTTAAGAGTACTTCTGCTGCTGCCGCCTCTGGCAGGCAGTTGACGGAGTCCAAATGAGGGAATTTTGAGCCAAGACTGTTTTTTTATATGGCTTGTCTCTGTTCAAAATGGATTCCAGCCTAGCATTTGCTGGGATGTGTGCTTACACACCTCCCAGCCAATCAGCTTCAAGTGGGAGGGGATGATGAAATCTGCTAGAAGCTGATTGGCTGGGAGGTGCGTAAGCACACATGCCAGCCAATTGTAGGCTGGAATCCATTTTGAACAGAGACAGGCCATATAAAAAGCCAGCCAGGGGGTCTGTGGCACCATCCATTCCTGCCGCCATCAGTGGAGGTAGCGGAAATATCTTTAACCCTTTGGAGCCCTTCAGTTTCTTTAAAATGGCATGCTTTTTTTTATTATTTTAACAGGAATGGCAGTATATTCTTTTGAACAGATATGCCTGAATTCATTTAACCCTTAGAGTGATGAAGGGAACTCAGGCATACCTACTTTGGGGGCATTTTTTATTTTTTTTGTAAACATTACTTGCACTGACGTTTTATCTAATTTTACAGGAATGATAAAGAAGAAGACAAAGAAGATAAGAAGATTACAGAGAACATAAGGAAGATTGAAGAAGATGATGATGGCAGTGGATGACAGGCAAGTGTTACACAGATCTGGGTTTTAGGCCAGTGTCAGGGGTAGTCTTGCGGCACTTTACTGTTAGGGGTAGTGTAGGATTAGTGTTTGGGATGGTGACTGTGTGTTTGTGCTATCGGTCGGTGATTGACAGTGTATCAGCCACTGATTGTTAACTCTTTTTCCTTTGATGTTCCCATTATTCGTGCTATTTAAAGTGCATTTTGGGAACTTAACACCCAAATTGGACGTTTAGCCACAAGTCCTTTTCTGTGGCCTAACATACACTGTGGCTTCAGCTGGTAGGGCATTTGAATTGCTATGCTAGCACTTTTTGCCAACAGGCTATAGCCAATCTTGCCCTACAGGCTGTTTTACCAGCCTCAACTGAATCGAGGCCATAGCTGGCTCCAAAAATATATCAGTTCTTAACTTGACTATTTTTGTTCCTCCCTATATCTATCCCCTACAGTGTCTCCTAAAAAAAATCATAATGGCTAATAAGGTTTTTATATTTTTGCGCATACCTGCAAATGGGCAAAATACATATTAACCCACTGATTGACAGAAGGGTGGGTAACATTGTATAGCAATGCTCTGACACTCAAAAGGGTAAAAAAAAAAAAAAATGCAAGTTAATCTGAAAAGACTTGGGTTTACTGCACTGCAATGTTATCCTAACACCTCCTCTGCAGACCAATCATTCAATTTAAGACTGAAAATACAGCAAGTCAACAGGGTGACCCAATAAACCACCAATATTATGTACACTGGCGCTTTCAGCAGAGATGGCTGTAATGTCTCAATGAATTCCACAAGTTTTCCTAGGTCAAACCTTGTGTTTTGGATTGTCTTTGCCAAGCCAACTGTAGGCATGCTGAGACTTGTCATACATGATCATAACAACAAAAACAAATGTAACTTACAGTGGCATTTGAACTTCTATAGAACGTGAGAGCCACGCGACAAGCCTGCACGCTGGATTAACACACAACAGCATAAACACATCAATGAAGCGGATATAAAAAAAAAAAAACTATTTAACAAAGTTTGGTATCCTTAGGAGACATCACAGGAACAGGAAATATTGGGTCATATTCAATATGATAAAGAAGTGCAATTCTGAAGCAAACCTATAGCACCATAGGAACAAATTAAAAAAAAAAAAAAAAAAAAAAAAAAAAAAAAAAAAGCTCTATCACTTTAAATAAGTTTTTTAACCCCTTGAACTCTACAGTGGTCTCCAGCATACTGTCTCCCAATAATAAAGCCTGGAGTTCGGGTATCCACTGGCAGACATTCCTTATATAATGCAAGTTCTGCAATTCAATCTGTATCTGTACCGTGCTCCACCATGTGCCAGTTCTATAGAAGGCAAGTTCTGCAATCTAGTCTTTATTCTACCACCATGGGTAAGTTCTATAGAATGCAAGCTCTGTGATTTAGTCTGTATCTGTACTGCAACACTATGGGTAAGTTCTAGAGAATGTAAGCTCTGTGATTTAGTCTGTATCTGTACTGCAACACTATGGGTGAGTTCTAAAGAATGTAAGCTCTGTGATTTAGTCTATATTTCTACTACAACAACATGTGCCAGTTCTATATATATATATATATATATATATATATATATATATATATATATATATATATATATATATACAAGCTCTGTGATACAGTCTG
Organism: Rhinophrynus dorsalis; assembly: GCA_037306005.1. NCBI lineage: Eukaryota > Metazoa > Chordata > Amphibia > Anura > Rhinophrynidae > Rhinophrynus > Rhinophrynus dorsalis. The sequence continues at coordinate 155,286,651 of CM074725.1, forward strand.
CACCTGTACTGTAACGGTGGATTAGTTCTATTGAGTGCAAGGTCTGAGAATCAGTATGTATTGGTACAATAACATGGCAGGCCAGTTCTAGAGAACACAAGCTATCTGATTCAGTCTGTATCTATACTGAAACACCAAGGACCAGTTCTATAGAATGCAAGCTCTGTGATTCAGCCTTTAGCTATACTGAAACCTTTTATTTAAGTTACTAGTCAGAAAATAAAATGTTACAGGTTAATATATTTTTAAACATTAAAGGGATAGTAATACTTACAAATTACTAATCCCCATATTTTAGGCATGTTAAAAAGAATTTAATTGTCCCCAGTGTCATCTCTCAAACCTTTATGGTTTGAGAGATAACAGCCTGCAAAATTACCCCCTCCCTCCCCCTTCCCTGAAGTCAGCGTTCTACTGACTGCAGGGATATCCGGTCTTATGTGCATCAGGTGGCTTTGCAGCAGAGCAGAGATTGCGTTAGTAAAAAATAATTATTTCACTGAAACGGTCTTCTTTGTGTGCTTCCAAACCAAGCACATGTAGAAGACCGTTTCAGTGAAACAATTATTTTTTCCTAACTCGATCTCGGCTCAACTGCAGAGTCGCCTGACTGTCGTACGACAGACTTCCCCTGCAGTCAGTACAAAGCTGACTTCAAGGAAGGGGGAGGGAGGGGGGAACTTTGTGTTTGGTTATCTCTCAAACCATAAAGGTTTGAGAGATGACACTGGGGACAATTACATTCTTTTTAACATGGCTACAATATTTAAGTATTACTATCCCTTTAAGAACAACATTTTTTACTGGTTTTGATTTTTTTTTGTTATTACTACTATAGTAACGTTTTGGGGGAAATTAAGAAAATGTTAAAGGCACACATCCACAAACTATAAATCTCTCCCTAATATCTGATGGTAATAAGTGAAGCATCCTGGAGCCCCTTTAAATGCTTTTGGGGTGCTTGATGAAGCCCCTGCTGGAACACCACTGCAGTCCAAAGCAGAAACCATTTATCCTGTCTGATTCTCATTTCTGGGAGGGAGTAAGGTGGGCTTTCAAATGGCCAACTTGTCTCCAATGAAAATGGTGGCAGCAGGAGGCTCCATCACGCACAAGGAGCCCCCCTGTATGCTTCAAATATTACAAACAGGTAATAGAGACATTCCTATTGTTCTATGTTCATGTCCCTGCACAGCTCTTTTGTTCATTGTCCACAGCACTCCAATGACCCATACCTCATAGAATTCAAGTCAGCATAAAATAAATGAGCCACCAATTCATTACAGCTATGTTTTAGAAAACAAGATCAGGACCACACACATAACTTCTTCAGGCTGAAATCATAGTTCTACTTTGTATCTATTTATAATTAACAATTTTTATTTTCGTTATGGAATCAGCAGAGCAATGATTCTGTGGTGTTAAATGGGTACCAAACAAAGAAACAAATCCATTACTTTCATCTGTGCAAATACATAATTATCCTCTGACTCAAAAACATGAGCTTTGCTAATCAAAATCCTCTGGAATGTTTCAGGTCTGAAGAGGTCTAATCTCTGGGACACCAGGTGTGAATTCACTGCCTGCCATACAAGCCTCTTTTTCGTGTTACTAACTCATTGATGGTGAAGCCTGGCCTTGCATTTAGCAACTGAGGGGAGGAGGGGTGCTCTTGTTAATAAAGTTGTTTACAGTTTCAGTTGCAAACATGTTCTTCAAAGACTCTGCTTGATTTACTGCTCTAGTTATATTTCCTTGCAGGATTTTGGGAAGACAACAGAAACAGTAAAGGAAATCAAAGCATGTTCTAATGGCAAGATCACTGCACTCCTCATAATAGGCAGGGCGTGCAAGGCTATAATAAAACTATCTAGCTGTGATGCAAGTATTAAAGGCTGCATCATGTCATACAAGAGGCAGGCAGCTATCCGACATAGTTAGCATGTGTTTCCAAGTGGACAGAGGTATTAGTTAACAGATGGGGAACCTGCAGTCCTTCAGCTGTTGTTGAGCTACAATTCCCATTATGATCAGCTGGCCAACTGCAAGATAAGGATGATAGAAGTTGTAGTCAAACAACAGCTCGAGGTCTGCAAGTTGACCATCCCTGTATTTGATCATTAGTGAGAATCTGTGCTTAGAGGGAGACCAAGAGGTTAAAAAAAAAAAAAAAAATCACGTATACACAGATTTTGGAATCTGCTACTAGTATTTGCCAGAATATTTTCTCACCCTAACACTTTTAAGTTGTTAACAGCAACCCATTCACAACTGGAAAAGGGGGGTCCCTTTAGATAAAAGAAACTGAGCACCAGAAGGATCCCAATTATACACCAGTCTGGGGTGGTTAGTGCCAGTGAATGCAGATGATTCAAGAGGTGAAAACAGCTGACGGTACCAGGGTAGGGAAGTGGTAACCTTATGAATGCCTAATTGAAATTTACTACGTTTAGTTTTCTGCGCTGGTTTCTGTTCCCTCAATCACTTTTGCGCAACATACACAATGTCCATTGTCCCTCCCTTTCGCCCACTTCTCAGTGTCTGCCACCCATTCCCTTTTGCCCCTGATTAATGTCTGTCGTCCAAGTGTTCCATGTTGCTCTCTTTCAGCTACTACCAAATTTTTGCCCTCACTCCCTTCAGCCCACCACTCAATCTACTCCGTGCCTCGCTTTCATCCACCTCTGAATTTACTTCCTCCCTCCCTTTAACACTATTCCATATCAGACATCCCTACCTTTCAAAAACTCTTCAGTGTCCACATTTCTTTACTTTCCAACACTTGCCACCCTACCTTTTCAAACAGTCCTTAGAGTCTGCCATGACCCCCTTTTGCCCACTGAACAATGGCTGCTGTCACTCAATTTTATCCACTCCTCTAACTCTGCCAACACTCCCTCCCTTTATGACACTCCTCCTTGCCATCACTCCCTTCTTTTAACCTAAACCACCATTGCTACAAACACTTGCACACATTCACACACTACCACTAACTCACCCACTGTTCACCTTCTTCCAAGCCAAGTAACTTAACCATATGCAAGCCATAGAGGTGTGCTATGCATCGGACACTCCACTAATATGTAAACGATTAAGCACTTTATTCTCACAACAGCTCATGCTGTCTTCACCTTTAGTCCTAATGATCCACTCCATTCAAGAAACTGTTCCAGTGGGATCACACATGTATCTAAGCATGCCATGTTAACTTACCTTGAAATGGAGTGAAAAACTTAACGAAAAACAATAGTATATGTAGAGCTAAAATACGACTTGCGAGTTTCAAACAGTAGAAGACTACTGAGCCATGATTTTTGTACACATTGTAGAAATAGGACTTTAAACAATTTATTTAAATGAACAATAGAGGGATTTAACAACAACATTGATTCTACACTTTGGAGCCGGCTGTATTCTTTATGGGGTTAAAATACTTAAGTATGCTTACTTACACTTATTATAGCAGACTGCTGGGCAGAAGGGGGTTCTGTCACACAGAGTGTGTGCACTTTTATACCTACCGGTCTACGGTGAAACAATGTTAGGGTATCACACAATGCGGGTTTGTAGTTCTATCTATTGATGGGGTGTCACAGTGTTTGGGTGTTTCTGGACACACACACACACACACACACACACACACACACACACACACACACACACACACACACACACACACACACACACACACACACACACACACACACACACACACACACACACACACAGTTTTATTTCAAAAGCACTCCTTTTCATTAATATGTTATATGTGGACTGGGTTAGTGTGCAGAATATACATCTATTGTAAGTTAGTTTTGGCTACATTACGTTTCAGAGCTCTTTGAAGATTATAAAGATAGTAGCTGTTTATTCTGACTTTATTCTGCTAGGGAAAAATAAACAAAAAGCAAACTGCCAAATTTTGTTTTTTATTTTATAGTTTTCTACCTAATCTATTTATACTGCCAGGTACTCTGCCTAGAGGGAGAACCTGGTGCCTGTCCAGAAAAAGTGGTACAGTGTACCACTATATCTGGTAGCAAAGACACTGGAACCAATATGGTTAGGGAGCCAATTCCCTCTGGTCAGTCCTTAGTGACATCTAAGGGGCTCCTTCTTCTTCTGTATGCCTGTGGTATACTATGGAGGTGTCCTCTGGAAACACCTTCCATTTGACAAGCGGAATATTCTGAACACTTAGACTTTGCATTACTTGGTAAACTATCAAACCAGAAGACAGCCATCAACTGACCATGAAGGAAATACTAAGGAAATGGAAGAGTGACTTGGTTTAACAAGTCAAAATTAATTTTAACATGTTCAGAGCAGCATAACCTTTAGGTTTAGTAGTTTTTCCATTTATTTTTTTCTGTTCCTTTAAGAGACACAAAATAAAAAAATTGAGCAAGGTCCTGTCTTCCATACAAAAACATGTAACGGTGCTCAATCAAGAGTTAAAAACAAAATGTGAAAAATACCCCAAATTACCTGGGTGAGGAAGACAAACTGCCACAGGCAAATAACCTTTTCTCAGTAGTCAACCTTTTTCAACACATGGCGTCTGACATAAGCAAAAGCTAATTTATCAATTGCTAATTAAGCTCTTGAGAAAATCCTAATGGCCACTATATATCAGATTCAGTGTACATCAGATCTCCAAAATTAATCTCTATTTAGCACTAGATATCATGTCCATGGAGGCAGACATGATTCCTTTAGAAAGATTTAAGGACCTAAAATCATCAGACCGAAGGATTCCTCAGAGGCCTTCAGTGGTAGGAGTATGGGGATACTCAAGTCCTGCAAAATTAATCATACATGCATCAGTGGAAATGACATTCAGTGTGAACTCAAAATTTATTCTGTAGAAGGCATCTACTCATAACCAATTTATAGTGGACATTTGAATTTTAAGCCCAGATTAAGGTAAGAGGGTGTTATCAGGCAGTGGTAGTGTTTTTATGTATTTATTTATTTCACTTTGCTTATGGAACTGTCTTGAGAGATCCTAACACTTAAGTTGTTAACAGCTGAGAGCACAGAATGCTGGGAGTTCTGTGCTGGGAGCACAGAATGCTGGGAGTTCTGTGCTTTCAGGCAGTCTCTACAGAGCATGACTGCATCAGTGGCAGGACGCAGAGAAGGCCCAGCCTCTTAACCCTTTGAGTGCTGGAGCAATGCAATGCACTGCATACCCCTTTGGCACTCAAAGGGTTAATTAACATCACCCAGACCTTGGCCCGTGTACACAGGCTTTCATACTAGTTGCTTTATAAAGACGTTGGAGAAATCCCACAAACTGAAGACAAACATAGGATTCTAGCACAGAAGAATTCATTGGTGAAAGGGGGGTAAACAAAGAAACCACTGCAACCCCTTAACAGAAATGCAGTAAAGACTTTACAGGTTATGTCTGCAGGTAAAAACTACTTAAAGTGAACCGACTGGCTATTAACCGCTTGCATATCATAGGTATGTCCAATGTAATACCTCTTCTGTTACACAAAAGGATTCATTTTGGCCCAAAGCTTTGCAATAAACTACCGCTCATTGGGAATTACTCACATGATCAAGGCCTCCCATTCAAAGAAGTTTTCCTCATTAATTGGTCCTGCAAAGGAACATATTATAAGTGGCTATATCCTTGCAATCACTATACATAATGCATTTTAAACACAGCTAAACAATGCAGTTGTCTCTTTTGCACTGAAATATGGAATGCAATGGTCAGGACTGTATTTTACATTTGGCCAAGTATAAAATTCCAAATTGAGGATGCCTTACCTAGGGATACCCGAGATGTAAAAATGGTAATGGCATAAACACACAATCCACTGTATCTGCTTATTATATTACCTGTTGTAAAACCTTAATCATCTATGCCCATTTTTTTCCACTAGAATAGCTAAAACCCAATATGAAGCACATTTCAATTTCTGCTGAGAGGCCATTCCATGAATCAAAAACCTGTCTGGGTTTTGTGTATTTTCACACTTTTTCCACAGTATGCAAGTCCTAATTTCAGAAAACAGAACTCTTTAATTGCCACACTTAATTTGTAAGTTAGATTTCCTCTTGCTTCAGAATTTCACCACACTTCTTAGTACATCAGCCTTAGTGTGTGTATAGTTGCATATTCTAAAAGATATGGGGCATCAGAAGCGAATATTTATTACATTCCTCCTTGCCTTTATATTTAGCATATCTGAAATACAATTATGTCTTTTGCTTTTGATAGTGTGTATAAGAACCAGTTGGCTTGCCTAGTCTATTACTAGGCTCAATTATTTTATTTTTTCTTCAAGAAAACTTTATTCAGGCATAACAAGTTCTAAAGGCATGTAGAAGAAAGCAATAGTAAATAAGTTAGCAAAAGCAATGCAACAGAAATCATACAGGAAATACATTTGAGCTCTTTCCTGACACTCAAAAAAAAAAAAAAAAAAAAAAAATGTATATATATATATATATATATATATATATATATATGGAAGTAACTACTTTTTAACTGTCATAAGACAATACAGAACTTTTATCCTCCATTAAATTGTCACCAACCATTGAGCATGATCTCTTCTTACACACCTTTTCATCAATTACTCTGATAAACCTATGAGAGATTGTAAAGGCATTTTAATCCACTGAGCTCCACAAAGGGGAAATTCACTAGAAACTCATGTGGCACTCTGTGGGTTAAAGGGGAACTACCACCCCATAGCAACATGGCCCCACATAATTCCCCATCTGGCGACTATCTGCTCAGTAGTGCTAGTCACCAGAATTATTACCACGTTAAAGAGAATTCGCCATTGTTCCCAGGCTGACAGGCAGGACGGAACTCAGACATCTTTCCATAGAGACGTCTGTGCGCCTGCGCTGTCAGTCCCAGCTGGCTCTAGGAGGAGTTGCTAGGAGCCGTTTGGCTCCTAAAGGGACTGACAGCACAGGTGCATAGACGTCACTATGGAAAGATGTCTGCTCTCTGTCCTGCCTGTCAGCCCAGGAACAATGGCGAATTCTCTTTAACGTAGTAATAATTCTGGTGACTAGCCCTACTGAGCAGCTAGTTGCCAGATGGGGAAATATGTGGGGCCATGTTGCTATAGGGTGGTAGTTTCGCTTTAAAGCTTTGATTCTGAGTGGCAGAGGGGTGTCCAACTCACTGCCAAGCATTACGATGGAAACCCTCCAGGAACTTGAACAATTAACTTGACTTCAAGGAATCAAATGGCAGCATCCACCAGAAAGTGAATGTTTCAAGAAAATGTCATTATGGAGACTTACCTGCTACAATGCCCTCTGGTGGATTCAGAGTTAACTCTGCAATAAAGACAAAGAAACAATGTGTAAAAAATTCTCTGTAGTCATGGTGAGTTATGGGTTCATATACAAACCATATTTATCAAGCTAATGAAGGAGTAATTCTGGGGCAAACCAACTGCACCTTACAATACAAATTAAAATTCCGAATAATTTAAGCAGGCTTTTCAACCCTTGAACCCAAGAGAGGTCGGGAATGGATTTTAAATAAATGTGTGGCATTTTCATTGCCATCCCTCAGTTCAGATAATTCACCCCAAAATCAAACCTCCTTAGTTTTCCGAACACAGCCGTTAGGGCCTTATCCACAGAAGAAGAGGAGAAATTCTTAAACAAACAAATTGCACCACAGAGGGCAAATAAAAATGGCAATTTAGTTAAATAGGCTTTTAACCCCTTGAATTCTAGAGATTTTGACAATGCATTGAAAAGCAAAAAGGCAGTGACTTTTCTAGCATTCAAGGGTTTAAGATTCTCCCCACAAATTATGACGATTCTGTTTCTTTTTTTTTTTTTTTTTTTTTAATTTATATCCCATGGACAGTTTGCTCCACAATTGTTCCTCTTTTCTATTTTGGAAAAGGCCTTACAGGCCATATTCAACAAACTAGAGGTTTACATTGTGGGGTAAACCTACTGCACTATGAGGACCACTAAGGTTCCCCAATCCATTTGATTTAAATTGACACTAACACCTTGAATGCTTTGCAATGCCTTGGAGACCTCTCTAGCATTCGAGTGGTTCAAAGTCTAATTTCATTCTATGGATATATTCTTTTTTTCACTATGGTGCAGTTCACTTGATCCAGAATTGCACTTCTTAAAAGGAGCAGTAAACTTATATTTTTTTTAACGAAAACGTGTTAGAGCTTTTCCTGCTAAGTAAACAAGGTTATTCAAAAGTTATAACAATTAAATTCATCAGGAACTAAATTACAGTGCAAGTTTCTATGACATTCTATAACTGTTTGTCAGTGACTTCACTCTCACAGAAAATTCAACAGAATAAGCAAATGGAAAATGACCACAAGAAGACACTGTTACTACTAAAAACAAAACAAGATTTTAAACTGTAATAACGCTGAAAATATGCATCCTTAAGCAGAAATGAGAAAAAAAAAATCTATATTTTGCAGCCTAACAAACATTTACTACCCCATTAAGCTTGCTGTAAAAACCCCGTATATCTGTGACCACTCCTGTGGTAGCATAACATGTTATACAGTTCCTACACTTGCAAAGAAGTTTAAGTCACAAGTTTCATGTAGGTAAAATATTTATTATTCTGCTGGATCTTGTAAACAGACATTCAAAGGCTTTGTGGCAATGGTTTATTACACAACAGATGGGTACATGGAATTTCACATGTCTAAATTAAAATTTAATTTTTTTACAGTTTTTTCAATTTACATGTACATCCTCGGGCGGTAAGGGGTTAAAGGGATAGTAATACTTAAAATGTACTAATCCCAATATTGTAGTAATAAAAAAAAGAAATGAATTGCCCCCAGTGACATAAAGGTTTGAGAGCTAATTGCTTGCAAAGTTCCCCCCTCCCTCCCCTTTCCCTGAAGTCGGCGTTCTAGCTGACTGCAGGGGAAGCCTGTCGTACGACCATCCGGCGGCTCTGCAGCAGAGCCTAGATCACGTTAATAAAAAAAGAAATCCTTCACTTAAAAAGGTCTTCTACGTGTGCTCATATATATTATCAACGTTTCGGCCCCACTTTGGCCCTTTGACAAAGGGCCAAAGTGGGGCCGAAACGTTGATAATAAACATTGCATTATATTTCATCAAATTGGAAGTCCTGTGAGTGTGGTTCATGAACTACAAAAACTATATTTTGCCTTGAAGTACATAATCCAATTAGTTTGAACATGTGCACGTAGCATGCATCACCCATAAAAAAAGTCAAGCTTGAATCAGATTTAAAAACAAAAAAAAACAGAGCAATATAGCAGAAAAAAAAATATGCACCCCCATCCAAGAGGGGGCCCGATTTGCCCCAGGATATAAGGGGCGAGAGGGGGATATTTTATCATTCAATTACTCTTGAACTACAACTCTGACAGCATTAAAATAACACTCTCCATGGCCCCTATACTATGAAGATTAATTGGAGCTGCTTTTATTGTGAAACAGAACTATCCCTTTAACCCTCTGGATGCTAGAGAAGTTTTCAGAGCATTGATTTGCAAAGCATTGGAGGCCGTTAGCATAAAAGTAAATAACAGTCTTATTAGATCTAGAAAAGCAGAAGCAATTTCATCTACTTCATCAATATTGACTTACAAAATAATCTCAAAAATGTATTATTTAAATACATATCAAATTGGAAAAATATTTATATATCAGTGTTTTTGTCACAGAGATGAAAAAACTGAAACACACACAGAACAGACAATTGGCTAAAATATAATAAGGTTATTTTTCTTCTATTTAATATACTGCTATGATAAACGGCATTGAAATAATCTGAATAAACAGGATGTAAATAAGCCTGCTAGATGTTGTAATGCAGTTATTTTTGCAGGATAATGAGCTGGCACAGAACAGTGATATTTCAAAGAGGACTCTCTTACCCACATCCCATTTATAATTAACATTTTGAAGTTGTGTCTTGTTTACATCCATTATTGGTGTAGGGTTTTTTGTTCATGTGGTTTGCAGTCTTCAAACCTTTACTCTGAGTCTTTGAAGTCTGAGATGTCGTGACTTAATAGCCAGAAGTATAGAAGAGGCCAGATAAACATGTGGGACAAGTGGTACAGTCAGCTGTTTGTCACTTGGCTGCAGGACACGAGTGCCAGACCTCTGACTCAGGGGTACAGTATAACTCAGCTGGAAATTTAGAAAATGGAACTTTACTTCATTCCAGATGGGTATTCTTTAGATTTAAAGCAGCAGTCCGTGACAGCCTACGAAAAGTAATTGTCTCTGACTCAACCTTTTAATTATATGGGACACTTAGTTATTTTAGCCTCCCCTCTGTAAAACCGCCCTTACATGAATAAAAGCAATGGTCTTAACTTAAAACATGGTTTTGTAAAACAATAACAGCCAGCTGCAGGTGACAGGAGAGGTAATCCAACAGATGGAGAGCAGCAAGTTGCATACCTCACCTGTAGGAACTAACAATTCAAATTCAAGTCGAAAGGGATATAAACATGTGCTCAAACATTAGACGTTACATAAAAGCCAACACAGTGGCCCTAGAATGCTTATTTATTTCTCTGAATAGTATGTTGAAAGCATTTTTGGATTTTCTACCAGTATTTGTTCCAACTACCTCTGCTGGGAGGCTGTTCCATGAATCTCTCAACCTTTGTCTAAATTAGACCTTACACAAATTGCTTCAGAGTTTTCTGCCCTCTAAAGTTAGATCATGACCTCGTGTTCTAATATTCCTCTGTTTTAGAAAAATGCTTTCCTCCTGAACTATATTAATTCCCAAATATATTTAAGGATTTCAATCATAAGGTTCCTCTTCCTTCAAAGCTGTACATATTAAGTTCTTTGAGCATTTTCGAGTATCCTGTATCATGAAGAACCTGTGAAAATTTGGTGGTTCTTCTTTGAACAGTCTCCAATTTAGTAATGTCCTTCTGGAGATGTGGTCTCCAAAACTGTACACAGTACTCCACTTGAGGTCTTACCAGCAATTTACAGAGTGGTGGGATTACCTTTCTTTTGCTGCTGCTAAGACCTCTTCCTATTTAAAGGGGAACATTCACATTAGAAAGACTTTCGTCCATGGACTTTAGTCAGTACAACTATATAAGCGTGTTTTTTTTTGTTTGTTTGTTTTTTTTTTTCTTGTTTTTTTTTTAAATTACTTAGCTACTATTGAAGTTATAAAGCCTTAAAATTGGGCACTTCGCCATTCTGCAGCAGCCTGTATGTGAGGCACAACGGCACAGGTCTTCGCACCTCCCTCCCAGCTACCCCAGGGAGCGCGTTCACGCTTCCCTTTGTGGTGGTATTTATGTGGGCTATCGTTACAGCAAATTCCGTTTGCCATGCTACTGTTCCATATATGCCAATTCCTTAAGGATTATTAAAAAATTAAAAAACAAAAAAACTTTTTATTCATGCTAGTTGCTCTACTTAGCAGCTTATTAGTCAAACTTGTATAGGGGGTGATAGTTCAAAGCACGCATGTGTTATTTAAATAAAGCATGCATGTGTCATTTATATAAAGTACGCACGAGTGTGTCATTTAGTTAACATGAGTGTGGGTCATTTAATTAAACTGTGCATGTCATTCATTTAGTTAAAGCGTGTGTGTGTCCTTTAGTTAAAGTGTATATGTTATTTAAAGCATGAGTCTGTTAGTTAAAGCACGTGTGTGTGCGATTTATTTAAGGGATGTGTGTGGGTCATTCAGAGGTTCTGGCCAACAGCTTAATTGTATCAAGTGAAGCATCACAAAAGAAACTGACAGCCTCATTCGTTGTGGCAACTTCCTTCATAAGTCTGGATCTTGAAACTGAAAATTCAATTTTCACTTCGAGTTCTTACATCCAACTATGCATTGTCCTTGTAATACAGGACATAGCTGTGGCCGATTGAATCTTTCGGCCAAGTAGGGAGAAGTGTTTCCTCAATGTGTTCTTCAATTTTCTTCATCTTACAAAGAAGAGCAGTCTTCCATTGGAATAGCCATTCTTTTGGCCAGATGAGTAATAGACGCAATTTTAGCCTAATCTCTCTCTCATTAAAGCGGAACTATCACCCAAATCAATGTTACCCCATAATTATGCACCTAACGATAAGCATATCCATACAAGTATTATAAGGAATATGTCCAGCATTACTGAGAATGTCAACTTGTTCTGAGTTGATCAGGCAGACAGTCAGGTATCAACGCAGACATCTGCGCACCTACACTGTCCGTACTGGCCCTCTCTAGGAGTTACATTGTACCTTACGGTACAGGAAGGGACCGACGGTGCAGGCATGCAGATCCCTCTACAGCAAAATGCTTGCCTGACCATCACAGAATGAGTTTGATTTTTCAATATTGCTGGACATATTCAAGATAATACTAGCACGTAGGGGTGCACCGAAGTTTCGGCCAAAAATGGCATTTTCGGCAAAAAGCCAAAATAAAAAAATGGCCGAAACAGGGTGCCGAAACAAGGGAAGTAAACTCTCCTGCACAGCACACGTAGGCTCTCCAGCCGGTACCAGTATAAACGGTTTGTGTGCGTCCAGGAAGGGGAATGAGCAGATTAGGACAGAAGCACTTAAGACACAACTTTAGAATGGAGCTGTCACTGCAGCTCTGTCCTCTTCATCACCTGGCTGGAAGTGAGCTGTCAGTGTCATCAAACTCGTGGCTGACCAGGAAGTGTTGTGTTACCAGTATGGCAGTATCGGATGCGGCTGGTTCTGGAACTTTGGAGACAGGATGAGAGCTGAAGCAGTCAAAGGAGGGCATAAGGGAATCTTTGATCCCTCCAGGGAGGGTAGCTGGGGACCGTACGTGAGGACAGGATGGCCAGTGGTTACAATGAATAGTAGAAGGGGGGTGCTGGTGGATCCATTGGGTAAGTGAATGGAAAAAGGAGTGGAGTAAAGTGATGGGAGGTGGTCTGAGGGATCCATATATAGAGGGAAGGATGGTAGGGATACAGTGAGGGGGGGCTGTTATTGTGCGATCCACGGAGTAAGAGGACGGTTGCTTGGAGATACTATGAGTGAGAGAAAGGATGCTGATTAATTTAGTAAACGAGTGGTGGAATGCTGAGGATTTTACAGTTGGTGATAGGAGTGAAAGTTTACATAGGTATGGAGTGCTGAGGGCTACAGTTGGTGATAGAAGGGCCGAAGGTTTGTGTAGTGATTGAGGGATGGGGTGCTAAAGCTTAAAGTTAGTGAGAGAAGGTGGTGATGGTTTATATAGTGATTGAGGATGGTGTTGATGGTTACAGCTGGTGAGAGAAGGGGTGATGGTTTAAACAGTGACTGAGGGAATGCTGAGGGCTACAGTTAGTGATCGAAGGGGCAAAGGTTTATATAGCGATTGAGGGATGGATTGCTGAAGGTTCGGTTTGTGAGAGAAGGGGGTGATACTATATTTTTGGTTTCTTTTGTTAGGCATCGCCCTATAAATTAAAAAAAAGTTATTTTCGATTTTGGCTTTCGGCCAAGTGCATCCTGAAGTTTCGGTTTAGAATTTTCATTTTGGTGCACCCCTACTAGCAGGGATATGCTTATAGTTATGTGCATAATTATTTGGGGTAGTTTAATTTGGATAATAGTTCCACTTTAAAGGGGTACATCTTTAAGAACCCTTTGGGGCACTGGTTCTCTTGTCTCCTATGTCCCATTCTGACTTTGTAATATCTGCTATAGAACGGTGCACAGTGAAGACTGGAGACACCTTCTTGTTATCTAGGAAGGCATTTCTTTTGGATTTTTGTTAAACCATGCTTCTTCTGCATATTCTTGCGGAAAAAACTTCTCTGATCTAGAGTAAAAGAACCTGTATCATCTGTGATTTTCTTCCTACTCTTCTGAACAATATTCTGAAACTAGGTCTTGAATGCCAGCTTATCTTCAGTATCATCAAGCCCTGTAAAGGTACCTTTATCTGGATCCTTAAAGTGGTCGCTTCCTAGGGTTCACAGATTCCTGCATTGCAATAAATGTGTCCTCAAAGAACGATCTCATCCAGTCGGAGTCCCAGAATTGGGAGTGCATGACTTGGCCAGCATCCTTTTTAAGACACATTTTGCCATATCATATGCAGAAAGCTTGTTTTTCAGCTGTGCTTTATCATCTTTAGATGGTACGGAGCCAGCCAATGACTTTTCCTTGGAAGAGGAAGACTTAGAAACAGCAGACATAGTATAGGCCAGGAGAAAAAAAAAACTGGCTCAATATTAGTATAATATACTTTTATTTTCTACTAATAAAATATATAGAAACCTGAGAAAGAGATGTGCCTTTAGGTATGCAGATTGGTGTGTGTTGCACTGTTGAAACACATGCACCCCCCCCCCCTGAAGAACCATGGAAAAAACATAAATAGAGACTTCTACCTGTCAGAATACGCAGGAAAGCAAGGCAGCAGGAGAAGGTATCATGGTAGCCATTCTGACATGACTGAATCAGATCCATGTTGGTTCCAGAGTAGATTTCAAGGCTAAACTTGGAGAAGGCTCAAAAGACTTACATCATCCCAGAGATTAGACTGTGTTCCATTGGTCACTTGTCCCACAGTTAGTGGGGTGAAGGCTCTTTGCAGTCGCCTCCCCTCGCATGAGCAAGGCATGAAATCCAGGGGCTTCAGGGGTTCCATCTCCAGGTCAGACAGCACTAGCTGTAGTCCAAATATGATAAGGAAAAACTCCCAAGAATAAATGCCACAAGAAGGGAAGATGGCAAATATCAGAAAAACAAAAATGTGATTAGCAAGGGATGCAGGAACGCAGCTCATCCTGACTCCATCTAGGTAGGACCAAAAAGGCTTCACATTCTCTCCAGGGGTTTCCTTAAGTAACTTTCTAATTGGTCCTACCCAGCTAGAAGGAAGAGGAAAAACCTATATTTGCATTGCTATGGATAGGGACACAGAAGAAATAAAAATGTTCCAAAGTTATACTTACTTAAAAGGGGCTTTAAATCCATTCGATGCTAGGAGGTCTCCAACACATTGTGACATAATGTAATGGTGACCTCTCTAACTTTCAAGGGTTGTTAATAACTACATTTAAATGAATGGGAATTTTTATTTTACTCTATGATGCAGATGGGTGTCACAGTATTACTCCAATTGTTCTTAACACAACAGTTTCAGTATTGTAGAAAATATACATGCAAATAATCCAGAGGATAAGAGAATAGTACTGGTGAGCCAGTCACTGGCTTATAATATAGTGGGTTCTGGACAGAAGAGTAGAGGAAGACATGAATTTGCAAAAGACAAACAGAGGTCACAAGGGTCTTCAAAACCAGTCCTAAGATCCACCAATGCAGGTATTTGTGTCTCCTACCATAAGCACATGTGGGTCAATCAGTGGCTCATTCATTCTACCATTATCCACCTGTGCTAATGATAGAACTATCTGTGCTACTGTAAAATTAAAAAAAAAAATTGCGTTTGTGGTGTATACTAGAATAGAAAAACCAGATACTAAGAAACCTACAGAAGCACCTGTGAATAAATATAATGGAAATGCTATTTCTTAGAATTACCTGCCCCATTTGTACAAAGAGCACTGATCCACCTTCCTCCAATCATTCAGATTATACCTGCTAAACCCATTCAGCACCTACACCAGGGTGGGAACTTACAACATTTCAAAACTGAGCAATGTCTTACGAACTTGTCTGGAAGCAAAGGAATACAATAATAATCAGTACTAAAAAAAGAAAATTAAAGGAGAACACCTCCTAATAATAATGCCACTTACCTTTCTATTGCCAGAAAATCCTAAAGGCCACTATTAATTTTACCACTGTCAAGAGACAACATGTTTGGTCAGTCCTGAATATCACAGGGTGGGCTTGACAATAGGAGCTAGGACTACTTCACCCATTGCAGAGGATACTGTTAACTCTTTAGGGACCAGAGGTGTGTTCATTGCAATGTGCAACACACCCCTCTGTCTTAAATGGGTCAGATACAGTGTAAAAAAAAAAAAAAAACCTGCTAGCAACAGGCATGTCTGCATCTGTGGTCATGATATCAAAAACTGACTGAAGAGGTTATCTCTTGAGCAAAGGTATATTCCATAGAGACCCATAATACGGTAAGTGTATGGGGGTTAGTATTAGGTGTTAGTTCTTTTTCAACAGTCATTAAATGATTGTAAAATTTGCCATGGAAAAACAGCGGATCTACAAGAATGGGGAAGAGATGTGGAACCCACAGCTATGATTCTGGCTGCAGTAACTTTACCTCAGAGTTTTCTGCTATCACAATGTCCAATTAGAATTTCTACTTGAAAGCGTTCCCATCACAAGCAATCTGAATTCAAAACATATTGTTAAACCAGTTAAGAAAGCCACCAGTGCCCCTTATTTCCATCCCAACATTGCTACAGTCAAGCTGAGACCCAAGGACCACAGGAGACTCTTAGAATATAATAAGAAACAATAAAACAACAACA
>CM074725.1:155308092-155390237 GCA_037306005.1 Rhinophrynus dorsalis
CTGGGGAGCAGGACTCTTAAAGGCAGGTCGAACATGAGTCACGCCCTGGAAGAAGACTTTCACATCAGGAAGGACAGCAATCCGTTCCTGGAAAAACACAGACAAGGCAGAAGTCTGAACTTTGAGGGAACTCAGACTAAGCCCCTTATCCACACCGTCCTGCAAGAAGGCCAGGACAGTGGGAAGATGGAAGTCAAGTGACAACTTCTTGTCAGAGCACCATGTCACGAAAGTTGACCATATGCGATGATAGATCTTGGAAGACACAGGCTTACGAGCACTGAGCATCGTCGATACCACAGAAGGAGAAAAGCCTTTCTTTGCTAGAATCGAGGATTCAACCGCCATGCCATCAAATGGAGAGAGTGAACATCCTCTTTCCACAGATACCCCTGAAGAAGCAGGTCCGGACGGGCTGGAAGTGGGATCGGATCCTTCACTGACATGGCCATCAATTCCGGAAACCAGGACTGGCGAGGCCAGTTTGGAGCAATCAGGATGACAGGACAACGTTCCCTCTTCAACTTCTGGATAACTCTGACCAATAGAGGAAGAGGAGGGAAGATGTAAGCCAGGGGGAAGTCCCAAGGGATCGACAAGGCATCCACTGCTAGAGCAAGGGAGTCCCTCAACCGGGAGCAAAACACCGGAACCTTCCTGTTGTGTCTGGTAGCCATCAGATCCACCACAGGCATCCCCCACCGTTGAGTGAGCATGTGAAACACCTCTGGGTGAAGAGCCCATTCTCCGCTGTCGACGGTGTGACGACTGAGGAAGTCTGCCATGACGTTGTCCACGCCTGGAATATGAACTGCAGAGATGACAGGCACGTGATCTTCTGCCCAAGACAAAATATCCTTGACCTCCCACCAGGCGGAACCGCTTCTTGTGCCGCCTTGCCTGTTGATGTAGGCCACCGCCGTGGCGTTGTCGGACTCCACTCTGACTGGAAGACCGGTCAATTGAGACTCCCAGTGCCTCAGGGCCAGCCGGACAGCTCGAAGTTCCAGAACATTGATGGAGAGCATGGATTCCTCCAGACCCCATTTCCCCTGAGCACTGAAGCGACCCCAGACTGCACCCCAGCCCCGAAGGCTGGCATCCGTAGTGACTGTGGTCCAAGGAGGAACTAGAAAGGATTTCCCTTTCAGGAGATGAGAGAGATCTAACCACCAGTGCAGACTCGACTCGACATGAGGAGGAAGAGAAACAGACAGATGCTGATGATCTGGATGATTCTTGCACGTCTGGATCACAAATCTCTGAAGATCCCGGGAGTGGGCCATGGCAAATGGTACTGCTTCGATTGTGGAAATTAACTTCCCCACTAAGGACGACAACTTCGGTACTGGAATCTCGTCCATGTCCAGAATTCCAGCCACTCTGACAGCTATCTGGTGAGCCACGTCCTCTGGAAGAAACACCATGCATTGGCGAGTGTCGAACAGGAGACCCAGGAACAGAAGCCTCTGAGATGGAATCAAGTCCGACTTGTCCAGATTCAGGATCCAGCCATGACGGTTCAGGGTGTGCATGCACATCTGTAATTGCTGAAGGAGGAGCTCCGCTGAGGAGGCCTTCAGAAGGAGATCGTCCATGTAGGGGGTCACTCTGATCCCATCCTGATGGAGCACCGCTATCAATGAGCCCAACACCCTCTGGAAGACCTGAGGGGCTGAAGTCAGCCCAAAGGGGAGCGCTGCAAACTGAAAGTGTCCCCTGTGGCAGGCAATCCTGAGATACCGCCTGCTCTCTGGATGAATAGGGATGTGAAGATAAGCATCCTGAAGGTCCAGGGAGGCAAGAAACTCCCCTGGAGACATTGCTGCAATCACAGAGCGCAGGGACTCCTGGCGGAAGTGGGAAGTCACCACATAGGCATTGAGATCTTTGAGATCCAAGATGGGACGGGCTCCTTCGTCCTTTTTGGCTACCACAAACAGGTTGGAATAAAATCCTGAACCTGTGTCCCCCTGAGGAACCGCCTCCAGGACCTCTTTGTCCAAGAGATCCTGAATAGCGTCGTCGAACAGACGCCTTTTTGTGGGTTCCTGAGAAGGACGAGTAAAATGGAACCGAAAAGGAGGAAGGGAAGAGAAAGGGATCCTGTATCCCTCTGACACCACCTGAAGAACCCATGGGTCCGCCACTGACTCCTCCCAAGTCCGGCGAAAGATGCGGAGACGACCGCCTACAGCCGGATGCGGACCCGGGTTCGGCGAGTCATGCCGAAGCAGTCTTGGAGGTCTTGGCCTTGGAGGCAACTTTGGGCCTCCAGGACTGTTTGGGCTTGGAGGAGGAGCGCGTAGTGGGAGGACCCGTTTGGGCCGAGGAGCGTGTCTCAGTCTGAAAGGAACGAAAGGACCGATTGCGTTTGGCTGGAAACTTTTTCTTAAAGACTGAGGGTAGAAGAGTACTTTTACCGCCAGTAGCCTCACTGATCATTTCTTTGAGTTCAGACCCAAAAAGTAAATTCCCCTGAAAGGGCAAGGAAAGCAAGGCTTTCTTAGAGGCTGTATCAGCAGACCAAATTTTCAGCCAAAGAGCGCGTCTAGCCACCACAGAAGAGGTGGAGGCCCTCGCCATCATGCGCACAGCATCAAAAGCAGCGTCAGCAACATAGTTCTGAGCTTCAGTGATATTAGCAAGCAGCTGCAACTGTTCAGATACAGGCGCATCCTGGCGAACCGCTTCAGTCAGTCGTTCAGTCCAGGCCGCAATAGCTCTATTAACCCATGCCACAGCAAAAGTGGGGCGCATGGCTGTGCCAATGGAGGCAAAAATAGACTTAAGAGAGAGCTCTAGTTTCTTATCCGTCCAGTCCTGCAGGGCAGAGGCATCTGAGACAGCCAAAGCAGTAGATTTGGATAGTCTAGACACAGGAGCATCCACTTTGGGAGGATGAACCCATTTTGCCAGCTCCGCCTCAGGAAAAGGGTAAAGTTTAGCAAACTTTTTGGAGACAGAGGAAGATCTATCAGGATTCTTCCATGCCTCAGAGACCAGACGGGCAAGAGTAGGGTTAGTTGGAAAACAAACAACTGGTTTAGATGGCTTTTTCTGAAAAACATCAGTAGGATCATAAGTGGATTCCTGAGTCAGAGGAAGGTTGAGCGTATTCAGAACCGCTCTGATCAGACCCTCAGCCGAAACTTCAGGGTCACACTCATAGGGGTCCCCAATGGACCTGTTAGATTCACTAACAGTACGTTCCTCAGCATCAGAATCCTGTAAAAGTTCTTCTTCAGAAGAATCAGTGATATCAGGAGCTCCCTGTGGCTTAGGCAGGGAGGTCCTGATAGTAGAGGGGGTCTGCCAGACCTGGAGAGCCTCCTGTACCTGAGAGGGAAAGAGTTGAAGCGTGGATCTGAGATCCCTAGTGGCAGCTTTAAACTCCCTCACCCAAGATGGCTCAATAGCGTGGCTGGGAAGCCCAGGGTTGCTATCTTGACCAGTACAATTAGGGCATAGATCCCCCACATTATCGCCATCCAGCCCAATGTGGCAAGAGGAGCAAAACGCCATGGGGGTAGCGGACCCCCCATCCTCCTTAGACTTGGGTCTAGCCCCTAGCTCCAGTGAAGTAGACATGCTCACAGCGTCAATATACCCCACTAATAACACTATCACCCAGAAAAAGTGTTAAGATTAAAGTTTCACCCCAGAAATGTTCTAAAAACGGACTTATCTGGCCAGCGAAGGGTTAATCTGTTGAGGAGAGAGAAGGCTCGGTCCCTGCGTAGTGTACTCGCCTAGGAAAAGTACCACAAAATGGCGGCCGTCATGACAGCCAATCAGAAACGAGCGCGAACCAAGCGCTCATGGGAAATGTAGTTTTCCTGGCCAAGTACCCCAAACATTGCCCGAAGCCCCCCTGAACACCCCACATGAATAAAACACATTCCGGATGATAGATCAGGAGCCTAGAATTAAAATGAGCCCTCTCTGAAGTTGCTGTGACAAGCGGTTCCAGAGATATGTCCCATACTGTGAATTCCCATAGAGAGTAAAGGAGCCCTTGCGTCTGAGCGGGAAAAAGCCGCGCTTAAAGGCGCGGAACACCATTTTTAATAAAGTTTAGTAAAACATTAAAAAGTGCCCAAACAAGCATGAAACACATGAGAAACATAAATAAATGAATACCCAATGCTCCAAAACTCAGAGAATAACACAGAAATTGCATAAACAGTAATAATGCAATAAAAACACCCTATGAGTGCTGGAGTGTATTAAAACTCCCAAATACAAGCACAGCAAAGGGACACTGTGGGGACAAGTGGACCTTCAGCACTCAATGGGTGACTCACCTTCCTTGCTGACTTCTGTCTTCAGGTGACCATGATAAGGAGGGAAAGAACCAGGAGGTAAATTCCCCAATAGGGGAGCTGCTTAACACAAGCTGTCCCCTCTTCAGGGCATAAGGTCCACAGAAAATCCCTGGAAGCTGCACCAGCCACTTTAAAGAGGGCAATTCACAGCCATGGTCACCCTCCTAATGGTGGTATTCCATATTTGAATAAAAAATAATAAAATACTAAGATGCATAGATGTTCTCTACCTGGTGTGCAAGCACACCAGGAACAAATCAATCTAAAGTGGCTCTGGCCAGAAGGTGGCTTAAGTAAGAGGGGAGGCTCCGCCCCTTGCAAATTATTTGCATAGTTGTTCCTGCCTATTAAAGGGGACTTACACCTCCCAGAGTACCAGTGACCTGTATTGGACGACAGTGAAAACTACTTTAGAGAAAGACCATATTTACTATATAATCACATTTTTATATAAAAATGTATAAATCCCAAAGATTTATTTAAAGCGGAACCATCATCATAATAACAACGTCCCCCAATCCATTACTAACATAACAATAGGCAAAGCCATACTTTCATTTGGCTGAATATATCCGTGTTATTGAAGAAAAACAACGTCTTCGGCAGGCATCCACTACACAGAGCTTACAAAAAAGCTCCGTGTGCCTGCTCCCTCAGTAACTTAAAGGTACTAAGGAATGCCACTTGCCAATGCTGGCAGTGAATGGGGCAGACTCAGAGGTACCTTTCCTCCAAGATGTCTGTGCTGTTGTCCACTGGTTCCTGCTGAAGAAGCTGGTTTTCTTCAATAACGTGGATTTATTCAGCCAAATGAAAGTATGGCTTTGCCTATCATTATGTTAGTAATGGATTGGGGGCGATGTTATTATGATGATAGGTCTGCTTTAATAAAAGTTATAAATAATATAATACCAGATTATATAGTAAATGTGGTCTCTTTCTAAAGCTGGGGTCATCTCAAAGTTATTCTAGATAGGAGATGGGTGCGGGTTTATTTGTTGCGTCTTATCAGGCTTTTCACATGGGTGATTTACTCATCACATGCCACTGTCATCACAGATTACTGTACATTTGGTCAGACTGTTTTAGCTTTAATTTTCTCCTACTGGTGTCAATGGGATTGCAATATAACCACACACAAAATGAGGGTAGCTGCACTTTTAGAGCATTTATGATCAACTGCTTGTATTGAGAGTTAGGCTTGCTGGAACAGATCACTTTTCCTGACCCTTTGTTATTCTATAGAGCCAATGCACTAAGATCACCAATGCTGGATAAATCTTAGTGCAATGGATCCATAGAATAACATGAATTGGAGAAGTGATATCAATGGAGAAGTCCTCTGCTTTATCACTTCTTTATCACCCTTTAGTGCATCTCCCCTATTTTATGCAGATATTTACCAATTCTGAAGAGACCAATACTAGTTTGACTGCTGACCTAGATTGCATATGGATAATCAATATATTCTCCCTTTTCAGTTGAGATTTTTTTTTTTTTTGAAGGACTATATTAAATTTGGAACTTTACACCTGATGGTGGTGGCTTCATGTTTTATTACATTATGGGTGCTTTTAAATAGATTTGCCATTTACTGACATAATTAGCCCACTGTGAGCCAGGGGAAGGTGTGCAACGCATTGCTTTGCAATATGTTGCTCACCATTCCAGCACTCAGTCGGAAAATACGACTGCTAATTCTGATCTACAGCTCCCCCTTGTAGCTGGCAAGGGGTAATGCAACAGCAGCAGTGTGGAAGAAGGTGTGTTCCCCTCTGGCACTCAAACGGTTAACTAAAATTAGTCTTTTGCATGTATAAATATGTTTAGAAGTATTTCCCCATTTGTGGCTTAATATTTAAAAAGTAATTTTTATTTTTAACAAATATTGTAATACATTTTATATTGTTTTGTGTAAAGGGGGCTATATATAATAAATAATGTTATAGTGCTTTCCTGTAAATAGTAATCCTATATAATAAGTTGTTAAATGTGTGTTTGTCAGAAGCTATCATGCACAGTAGAGATGGCTGCGTGCGCTGCAGTCATGCACAGTACAGACTGCCTGTGCCGCAGCTGATAATGGAGCTGGGCTCTGAATTCAAACCGCACGGTCTGAATTTGGAGTGGCCGGCTCCATATCAGCTGTGGCTTGGCCAGTCTCTACTGTGCATGACTGCACCGTGGCCGCTGCTGGGTGGCACTGTAGCCCATGTACACGGGCTCTTCAACTAGTAGTAGAATAAAGGCTGTATTGCCAATGTTGGGGGATTTACCATTAAAAAGTTATTGTAGCCCAAATTTCTATTCGTCGTCATATTGTTTTCACTTACTACGGAGTCTAGGTCTCAAACTATACAATGCTTTGTAAAAAGATCTTTGGTCCAGTTGGCACTGGTGCGAACAATCTGATTAAATAAAGAAAAAAATGAGCTGTATCTGAATGAAAAAGGTCACTGCAGAGGCAGTAACCCTTGTTTTATTCTGCAGTATAAACCCTACAACTACTTTTAATTATAAAAAAAAATACTGCTCCTTTAAATCATTCTATTCTACAGGTTGGCATTTTAATCTACTCCAACCCTTTCTAACACGTCATTCATTTTCTTCAAGAGTCCCCAAATAGTCCGTGACAGTACAGCTCAGGAAGAGTTACACTATATCTCTGTCAAGGATGTCCAACCGTGCCTTTGATAATTTCCAGTTTTTTGAGACATAACCCCAATTACTTCTGCATAATCAAGATTTGTTAGCTTTGTCACAAAACAGTGTTCCAGCACAGTCACTTGACACCTTGTGAGGCTGTTGATGAACTGACTTCAGTGGGTGGAATTGAAGTCCTAGAGTCAGGCAAAGAAGAATCATGACCATCTCTGTGGACTTGATAGCTCATGCTGAACTGATAATCACAGTGGACTTTTAGGATTCTCCCTCCATACAGCTTAAAGGGTCAGTAAAGCACCATAAAATTGTTACTAGTTTGTAGAGGTTACAAAAATGAAACTTTATTTAAAAAATAATGTTATAGTGCTTTCCTGTAAATAGTAATCATATATAATAATTTGCAAAATGTGTGTTTGTCAGAGGCCATCATGCACAGTAAAGACGGCTGCGTGCGCTGCAGTCATGCACAGTACAGACTGCCTGTGCCGCAGCTGATAATGGAGCTGGGCTCTGAATTCAGACCGCACCATCAGGTCCAGGTCCTTTATTCACCATAAGTCCAAATGAGACTGGAAAAGGTTGTCCTCAGTATGCCATGGAAATGATGGAGGAAATTCTGTGGTTTTTGTCTTTTTGCCCATAGCTTGTCATTGTTTCTTCCTTTGTATACACAGAAGCAAAGCATGGTGTCAGCCATAGCCTTATCCTCAATAATCAATTTCCATGTCTCAACGTTAAGAAGACCATTATCAACCTTAATCTTTTTGTTATTAATATACTTGTAGAATTGTTTAGGATGTTTCTTACTCTCATTTGCAATACTTCTCTCATTCTTTGTATTTTTTTTAAATGATACATCTGACCAGTCAGACCTAAACAGTTTAAAAGACTGCTTCTTATTTCTCATTTCGCTGCAAACTTTACTCCACTTTGGTCTCAATTTTCTTCTCTTGTTCTTATTCCCCAATGGTATTATATTATATAATTATATATATATATATATATATATATATATATATATATATATATATATATATAGAAACATATTTGTTTAACAGCATTTAAGCAAATTCCATGATTCTTGTACATTTTTATCTTTGAAGATTATATCCCACTGAATATCCTTTAAAATTGCCTTTAGATTTGTAACATTAGCCTTTTTTTAAAATGCAATCTTTTTGTTAAATCCTTGCAACTGGGTTTCTCATAACAAATTTCATAGGATACCATATTGCTTTTGTTCCAGAGTTACTATTTCAGTCAGTTCTGGATGTCATGTCCATGGAGGCAGACATGACAGCTGCTGGCAGTTTTACAAAATGAAGCAGGCAGAGTGTATGAGCATGGTTAAACTGTTAAAGAACAGAAGGGTATGCAACACGTTGATTCACAATGCACTATACACCTCTGGTCCATAAAAGGGTTAAGATTACCATGTGATGTGCAGTGAGCAGATCTATAGTAAGGAGAGTGCAAAAGGGGGGAGGAATTTAATAACACTATTTATTAAAAAGTCTAATATACCCAAAACAAACACAAACTTACTAGCTCCCAGTGGGTTAACTGCATGTAACACTCCCAGCCCTTGTAGCATTGAGCCGTGCCTCATCTGTTTTAATCTCTGGCACCACTACACTACTGCAGGATATCACATATCATTTAATGATAAAAGATTCCTGACTATATCCTTATATGGCCTTTAGATGTACACCTCCAACCACTGTATTGTTGTGGGCTAACGTTACATCAAGCTCAACCTAAGATGCTACGGAGGTTGCCTCCGTAGCATCTTAAACTGAGCTTGATGTAACGTTAGCCCACAACAATACAGTTCCGAAATGAAGCAAGAACGCGCTCGCTGGGGCAGCTGGGAGGGAAGTGGGAAGTCCTGCTGCTCTGTGCCGCACATACGTGGTGCCGCAGTATGCGGAAGTGGCAATTTTTAAAGATTAATATCTCCACTTCTAGGTAGGTAAAACTAAACAAAACCCAGTGCTAATATTGTCTTAGTGATTAAAGGGGAACTTTCACCTCCTCATTATCATTATTGTATCCCTTCCTTTGTGTCCCCTCTGTACATTGCGGTGTTTCTTTTTGCCTACAAATCTGTTTAAATGAAGCAAAAAGATACTTGAATTGTGTACCTGATGACGTTAGCAGCCGCACAGCCGCGCACCGTATGGCGCAGAAGACACTCCCACAGCCTCAGCTCCTTTCACTTGCCCCAGCATCCTCCGATGACTGAGGCGTTCTGTTAGTAAGCTGGAGAGAGATCTCATTGGCTAGATATCGATCTCTGCCAATACCTGTGAATACCAGTGAATGGCCAACCAATGTGGGTGTCACCAAGTAATATCATCTGCCACTCATGTGAGTAGGCCATCAGATACCAGCCATCTTGTGCATTTGCATTGGTGGTGAAATGCAGGAGAGAGCAGAGTTAAAAGACATAGACAACAGAACTGTTGCAGGATGCATATAAATTGTTAAGCTCCAGTTTCAAAATCTGGGTGTAATTTAGTTGGATCCAAAACCAGAATTGTGATCACTACTGATAAATTCTTGTACCATCAGGACTGGCCAATTATATATGGCTAAAAGGGATACAAACTGTGCTGCCCCATTCAATTAATCCAGAGTTCAAACAAATAGAGTGCATGGTCTAAACGAAAAAACAAAGCCGAACTAAATTTTCCTGGTCATAATTGGTAGTACCGGATTTTGGCCTTTGACTGCAATATGCACATTTCCAAACAGACATCTTTCTTCTAAAGGTTGCAGTAAAGACAGGAATTTGAAACACGACAAAAAAAAAAAAAAAAAAAAAAGGAAGTCAGAAGATCTGATGTATGCAAGTCATCATGTGTAAGATAATAAATACATATGGACATTGCTGTTCTACAGAAATAAGACCTCTGAGACAAGCCAACTACACCATAGATGTAATCAAAATTTCCACTGATTTAAAAGGAACAGTACTGAGGAATACGGAGAAATATATATTTTTTCATATTATGGAAATGTATGCCTTTATCTCCTTGGGTGCTATAGAGGTTTGGACACCTATCAAACATTCAAATGGTTAAAAAGGCCAATTTGAATTAGTGGGAATTTGAGAATGATGTATTTGTCCCCTATGGTGGAGTTGGTTTGTCCCTAAATGACTTCACTTTGCTTTGGAATACAGCAATAGTGTACAAAAAAATAGGAGCAGCAAACAATTCATACATATAAGAGGGTGAACATCTGAACCGTGTAAAATATAACAAATATTCATTCAAATATACCAATATGGTTTTCTAAGAGTCCACAGGTTCTAAAAGCTACAACTTTATTTACAAGGCAGACAGTATCACAGCATGGAGGTCTGAACAGTGTCACCAGTGTAGATCCAGCCAAACAGCTATGCTGTATACACAGGTAGGTATTAACCATGTATTAAAGCTACACCAACTCCTAACAGTAATAGTGACATTTAGATTATTCACACAAGACCTGCATGTTGTAATGATTGGTACAACTGTCAAAGAATTGCTGACCCAGGGTTAGCATTAATAATTATGGGAAAAGAGACAAGTGCAATTGCAAGGACCCCAATAAGAGTAATGCACCACATACTCAGCGACTCCACCCACTATTTCTCTCTCTCCTCCCACATTTTAAAACTACACGGAAATGCAGAAAGTTTTATGATAAAAATCATGCAATGTTCGTTAAAGGACTGACCCATGAACACCATTGCCATTAGTGAACTTTGATCCTAGGACTGACCCATAAACATTTCATTTTCCACTAATACACTTCGGGACTTGTTAATCAGGTAATGATGTGAAATTCTGAAACAAACTATATAAATGCACCATAAATGTTGAAGCGAAAATTCAAAAAATGTCCACTCATTTAAACAGTGTGTTTAAACTTTTAAATCTTACAGAGATTACACCTCTAGCATTCAACTGGTTAAAATTTCAATTGAAATCAAAATTCTAATTTCACTGCTGGTGCGGTTTGTTTGCTCAAGAATTAAAACTATTTGCGCTTTATGTATGATGTCAAAGTGAAGCATGGTAGCACAGTTGATGAGGCTGAAAAAAGACGTGTCCATCAAGTTCATCCTCTGCCATATCCCTCGTTCATCCAGTCGAAGATGGAAAACAAGAAGAAAAAAAATGAAAGCCATTTCCTAAAATGCCCTGACTACAGAGCCTGTTCAAATCTCAAGGTTGCAGGTTCAAATCCCGGCATGATCAACTCAGCCCTTCATCCTTCTGATGTCAATAAAATGAGTACCATTGACTGGGTAATAATAACATCTATTATTCAGCTGCCGATTCGGTTCATTCTGAGAGTGTGTGCACTGAAAGTGCTTTGAGTCCCACTGGGAGAAAAGAGCTATATAAATACTAGTAATTATTATTATTATGCCCCAGAAGGCAGTCAGATATCTCCTTGGATCAAATGCTATCTGCATTAAAACAAACTCACAATGCACAGAAATGCTCAGAGCTAGAAAGGTATATCTACTGCATTGTTTTTCGACATTAGCCCTTTGGGCACATCAACAGTGTAGATTTTCTAATAGATGTATAATCAGTAGCTCAGTCTCTGTGATTGCACCACATTTTACTTATTAATTAGGATACCTTTAAAGGGATAGTATTGCCATATAATAACTAAAGCTAATCTTGCTGGCGGTAAAAAGTTAAACTAAATACCCCAAGTCCCATCTCTCAAACCTTTATGGTTTGAGAGATATTCAGGACCAAAGTTTGGTTTGCAAGCACACTTTGTAGTTTATGATTTCTGTTTCCATAATGTGATCCCGGCTCTGCTGAAGAGCCTCAGACGGTCCCGGGACAGGATTCCGCTGCATTCAGGGGAAGGGGAGGGAGTTTGAGAGATGGGACTTGGGATATTTAGCTTAACTTTTCACCACCTGCAAGATTAGCGTTAGTTATTATATGGCAATACTATCCCTTTAAAACCTGACTTGTTGGTTTGCACAGAGGAGCAGAGCTGAAAATCACAGATCTATAGTATCTGCAAACACAGTCTCCTGAGGAAAACAATTCCACAACCTTGCTGTCCCTTACTGATACTGTTTTCATGAAAAGCTCCTTTTCCACCAGTCTTATGGATGATCCCTTATTTATTGCTCACATCAGAGGAAGCCGTTCCTCAAAGAGCTCTAATAATCACATACCCCCTCAGACATCTCCTCTCTAATGTAAATAAATAGTTTGATTAATCTCTTTAGAGCTAAAATCCTCCAATCCACATAACAGTTTTGCTGCACATCTCTATTCTTTCTAGTTCTATAAAGACTTTAAAGAGAAAAAAAAAAAAAAAAAAGTGGCCAAAACTCAATTCATTATTATAGAGGCCTTATTGAAGATTTACAAAGTGGTAACATATTCCAATCCGTACATCCATACCCATTTTTATACATAATAGACTCATTTTGACTAATGCAGCAGCTGAGTGACACTGCATACTGTTGAGAAGTCTATTATCAGTGCCCCTAAATTATTCTCAAACAATAATTCCCTAAGTAGTTTCTCATTAAAGTGTTAGTAATGCCCAAAGATAACTGTGTTTTATAATAGATTTTAAAAAAAGAAATTATGTGCAGCAAATCCCATCTCTCAAACCTTTACGGTTTAAGAGATATTCGCCAAAAAATTTCCCATCTCTCCTGATGTCAGCTGTAAAGCTGACAGCAGGAGATTAGAGTCAGCAGACTTAAGGCGGCTCTTCCGCAGAGCCGAAATAGCGATCTATTCATTGGAACGGTCTACAAAATATGCTTACAAACCAAGCACGCTTTGTAGACTGTTCCAATGAAGTAATTATTTTTAAAGATCACTCAGCAGAGCGCTGACGTTAGGAGGAGAGAGAGGGGGAACTGTATGGTTTGAGAGATATTCAGTGCTAAAGTTCCCCCCTCTCTCCCCTTCTCCTAATGTCAGTGCTCTGCTAACAGCAGGAGATCCCTGTCCTGGGACCAGCCGGCGGCTCTTCAGCAGAGCCGAAATAGCGATTTTTAAAAAGAATTACTTCACTGGAACAGTCTACAAAGTGTGCTTGATTTGTAAGCACACTTTGCAGACCATTCTAATGAATTAGTTCTTCTTAAATATCGCTATTTTGGCTCTGCGGAAGAGCCGCCTCAATCCGCATGACTGTAATCTCCTGCTGTCAGCTTTACAGCTGACATCAGGAGAGAGGGAACTTTAGCGGTGAATATCTCTCAAACAGTAAAGGTTTGAGAGATGGGATTTGCTGCACATAATTTATTTTTTTTAAATCTACAATAAAGCATAAAGTTATCTTTGGGCATTACTAACACTTTAAGTGTACATCTAGCATACTTATTTCTGCAGCTCAAATGTATAACCTTACAGATTTTCTGCCCATACACTCAGTTTATCCAAATCATTCTACGGAGAAAAATGAAGAAAACAATCTGTATATATTTCCTTACACAGTTTAGGGTCAACAACAAAGATTGAGACACTACTTTGAACAGTCACTTCAAAATTGTTAATAAACAAATTAAAAACATGAGCCCAACGAACCCTGAGGCACTCCACTTAAAGTGATAGTAATGTTTCATAAAAACAGCATCTCCAATGAATTTTCATAGTATTTGGGCCATGGAGAGCGTATTTCAATACTGCCAGTGTTGTAGTTCAAGAGTAATTGAATGATAAATTACCCCCTCCGGTCCCTTTTACCTAGTGTAAGCCACCTCCCCTCAGATATGGAATCTGATCTCTTAACCAGACAGGTTGCAGCAAGGAACAATCTTCTTACTGTGAACATAAGGAAAACCCTGTCTCCCTTGTCAGGTTTTTCCTTATGCTCACTGAAGATTGTCCCTCGCTGTGATCCATCAGGACAGTATTGGTGCTCTGAGGTGAGCAATATTACATCAGTAAAAGGGGAGAGAGGGGGATAATTTATCATTCAATTACTCTTGAACTACAACTCTGATAGTACTGAAATAAAACTCTCCATGGCCCAAATACTATGAAAATTAATTGGAGCTGCTTTTATTGTGAAACATTACTATCCCTTTAAAGTGGAACTTACACCCCCAACAAACTTGATTTAATTGAATACATTATTTAAATCTGCTCATGGGTCTTTTCTCTTTCTTAATGCAATACTTTTTGAGATATAATATTTTAAAACAGTATCTTGTGAAACTGGCTACTGTACAGCAGCGCTTTGCAGACCAACCCCTGTAATATGAAATACCACCCACCACTCTTCCCGCCTCTCCCCTGGACTAAGCACAGAGGAAGTGGCAGATTGGCAGAATAAACCAGCCCCATGGGAAGTAGGAGGTCGTATTCAGTCCTTCTTCTCTTGCTACCATTAGCTCAGTCATTCGGTGAAGGGGAGATGAGGCTTTTCTAAATATCTAGTTTCACTGGCAGTTGCAATCGTGACAGGACCAGAGGCCAGTAATCTCATACATGTGAGAGAAGGAAAGAAGTAAGCACTTGCCATAGTTGAATAGCTCTGAAGAATAAAGTGCAATAAAGCTTCAGAGACAAGGGGATGGCTTACAGGAGTCTACTGGCAGTTCCTCAGAGGAAGAGTGTTTCCAGTCATTTTAAACACCTCCACCAAACAAATATTAATAAAGATAAACATTCCATTTAACCCCTTTGCGTCCGGTGACGTACCCGGACCGTCACGCTGGTCCGGCACTTAAGGACCAGTGACGGTCCTGGTACGTCACGTACTTTTACTCACCGTGCTTCTGTAGGTGAGCGGTGAGTAATACTGGGGACTGAAGTTGATTGCTCCAAGACCGGAGCGATCTCTTTCAGTCCCTTGTTCGGCGTGCCGGCAGACGTGATCAGTCATGTGGGGCGGCACACCAAAATTCCCTATTTGGCCCTTAAAGGACCACACACCCCGGGACCGCTGGTCCTCAAAGGGTTAAACACCTCTCTGCACTACAAAATTTAACCTATTCTCTACCCATGGACAGATATTATTATTCTTTATTTATATAGCGCCAACTAATTCTGAATGCGTTGTACAATTGGGACTAGACATACAGAGGTATTAAATAGTACAATCAGATGTGGAGAACAGAAGGATCAGAGGGCCCTGCTTGTGAGAGCTTACAGTCTAGATATGTACTAACTTGTTGTGAGGCACAGTAGTATATTGCAAGATCAGCAATATCCTTGTCTATGTTGCAACATACCCTTTCATAGAATGCAAGTAAATTCATTTGATATGATCTATTCTTCAGAAAACATGCTAATAATGTTGTTGGCCATCACATAGCCCTGAATACTACTTGTTAGTAATCCTAGTATCTTACCCACTGTAGAAGTCGAACATTTAGTTCTATAATTTCCAAGTTTAGATCTTGCCACCATTTGAATAACGGTACTATATCTGTTTTCCTCCAATCATAGCGCACTATGTCTGATGAGAGTGAATGAAATATAATAGCCTTGCATAAAAGAACGACTAGCCTTAATTACCCTTGGGCTTAGGGCTTCAGGTCCTAGTGCTTTAACTTTTTTCCCGTTTCTTTCGGACTCTGTCCACAGTAAGCCAAGTACATGACAGAAGAAACGCTGTGATTGTCCATTTGCCCAAAGCCTGTCATAACAGATTCCTTTTTACATACAGATGAAAAGAATGTGTTTATGGTGTCAGTCATTGTACCATGTATGCACTTCTAGGAAAATGTTATGATTGGTCTTGCTCATGTTGCAATTCTTTCCTCATTTTCAATTTTAGCAAGCCCAATTGCTTGTTTTCAGATTCTATTGCATTCTTCATATTTTAAAAGATTCATCTGACCTTTCTGACAAATCACTTAGATGCCTGGTTCCTCTTCCACATTTCCTTGCGAACCTCATTGTAAGCCACATTGATTATTTTCTTCCTCTTATTTACACCCCAGTGGTTTATACACACATTCAGGTATATATTTATCCAAAAGCATTCTGAACAAATTCCATCTTTCTTCTGCATTTTTAGGTTTCAAGATTATATCACACTGAATATCCTCTAATACTGGAGTTTAATATTGTAAAATTAGCCTTTTTAAAGAAAAATGTTTTAATTGAACCCTTTTTAACGGGCTTCTCAAACATTTCAAATTATACCACATTATGGTCACTACTGTCCAACCGTTACTTGTATAGTTTAAGCCTTTGAGTACCACAGTGGGACTGAACGCACTGCAAAGCACTCAAAGGGATATACCATTTCAGAATTGTTTCAGATCCTTAGATCCAGAAATGATAAATATTCGTCACACTTACTGTTATTTGTATTTCTTCTGTGTCCATACACGGCATAAAGAATGGGTAATGTCTCCGCCCTCCAGCTGGGTAGGACTTCCTCTACTCTTAAAAATTGCGATTCCGGTAGAGGCTTCAGTTTCCTTTTGGCCGAGCTGTAAAAAACAAACAGAGATAGTGAAAACAAGATGGGTAGGGTATGCCGTGTATGGACACAGAAGAGATACAAAGAACAGTAAGTGTGACGAATATTTATCATTTCTTCTGTGTCCCTCCCCGGCATAAAGAATGGGTCTTAAAAAGCAGTACCCATAGCCAGGGGAGGGAAACAAGGCATTATAAATTGAAGCAAAATAGCAATAAATGATAACAAGGAGAGATCCTACCCGATCAAGAAGGAATGACTGCCTCCAACACCTTCCTTCCGAACTTAGCATCTGCCGAGGACTGGACGTCCAGATGATAGTGTTTGACAAATGTAGACAATGAAGACCAAGTTGCTGCTCTACAGATCTCAAAAGGAGAGGCATCCGCTTTCTTGGCCCAGGAAGTGGATAGTGCTCTTGTGGAGTGTGCTTTCAAGTTTTTAGGAGCCTGCTGACCTGCTTCTTTGTAGGCCAGCTGAATGCAAGAGATGATCCATCTTGATATTGAGGCCTTGGAGAATGACTTTCCTTTGAGTCTCCCTTGGAAGTATATAAAAAGTGAGTCGGAATTTCTAAACTCTTGAGTCCTCTTCAAGTAGACTGAAAGAGCCCTTACCAAATCCAGATTATGAAACTGATGCTCCTTAGGACTCTGGGGATTGGCACAAAAGGATGGTAAAACAATCTCCCAATTCAGATGGAAATCTGAGATGACTTTGCCCCTAAAGGATGGCTTGGGTTTCAAGACTACCTTATCCTGATGAAACACCATGTAAGGACTGCTGCAAGATAAGGACTGCAATTCATTTACCCTGCGAGCGGACGTGATGGCTGTTAGAAAAAGGACAGAGCAGAAACTTGGACTCTAATGGATGCTGGTCGCAATCCTGCCTGAAACCCGTCTTGCAGGAAATCCAAGATTCTGGTAACAGATATGCACGTATCCTGGGAAAAATGAGACTTAAACCAGGATAAAAAGGTAGACGAGACTCTGGTGTAAACTGCCGAAGTAGACTTTTTTCGGCCGGCAATGATGGTGCTGGCAACCGAGTCTGACAACCCTTTACTCCTCAGCATAAGTCTCTCAGCCTCCAGGCCGTCAGACGTAACATACTAATGTGTGGATGAGATATTGGACCTTGAGTCAAAAGGTTGGGAATCAAGGGAAGTTGCCAAGGTGGTTGTACTGACATGGCAACCAGGAAAGAGTACCACGGTCTTCTGGCCCAGTCCGGTGCAATTAGAATAACATTCGCCCGGTCTCTCCTGATCTTCCTGACCACATCCATCAGGATTGGAACCGGAGGGAAGACATATGCCAGACTAAGTCCATGGGATTCTCAATGAGTCTTGCCCTTCTGCCATCCTCTCCTGGAAATATACCTCCGGCATTTCGCATTTGTCTTGGAGGCCATGAGGTCTATCTCTGGCTGAACCCATCTGAGGCAAATCTGATTGAAGACCGATGGATTCAGGGACCATTCTCCTGGGTCTATTGTCGATCTGCTCAGGTAATCTGCTACTAGGTTGCGTTTTCCTGTCACATGAGATGCTGAAACACTTCTCAGATTCTTTTCTGCCCAAAGAAGAAGTCTTCGTGCTTCCTTGTACAG
Organism: Rhinophrynus dorsalis; assembly: GCA_037306005.1. Classification (NCBI taxonomy): domain Eukaryota; kingdom Metazoa; phylum Chordata; class Amphibia; order Anura; family Rhinophrynidae; genus Rhinophrynus; species Rhinophrynus dorsalis. The sequence goes on from CM074725.1 coordinate 155,326,131, forward strand.
GCTGAGGCTTCTGGTGCCTCCTTGATTTTTTAAGTAAATCACTGTGGGTAGATTGTCTGAATAAACCAAAACATTCTTTCCTCTTAGCTCGTTTTTTAATCTCTGAAGACAGTTCCAGACTGCTCTCATCTCTAGAACGTTTATATGGAGATGTCTCTCTGAAGGCTTCCATTTCCCCTGGATAAGCCTTGACCTCCATTTTCCTCCCCAGCCGGAGAGGCTGGCATCTGTGAATAGAGTCTCTATGTCTTGTTCTTCCAAGGACACTCCTTTCCTGAGGTTTCTTCTCTTTGACCACCAGTTCAATTCCTTCCTTGTGGATGGAAGCAGGGGTATCCTTTGGGAAGGATTCCCAGAATCTTTGTCCCAAAAGTTCAAGAAATTCCACTGGATGGGGCGAATGTGCAATCTTGCCCATGGAACCACCTGAGTGGTTGATGTAAGATTGCCTAGAAGTTCCATGAAATCCTGAGCTGTTTGACTCCAATCCTTTTTGAAGAGAGATATCCTCCTGTGGACCCTGGATATCCTGTCTTCTGTTAAGGTTATCGTGTTCCTCCTGGAATTCAAATCCATACCCAAAAAGGTAATCGCTCTGGAAGGGACTAGGTGACTTTTCTCTTCCTTTATCAACCAGCCCAATTGATGAAGACGCTTCAGAGACTTTTGGGTGTTCTGAATCGCTTGAGACTGAGACTCTGCCAGGATCAGAATGTCGTCCAAGTATGAAATGACATGAACCCCCTGCCTCCTCAGGGGTTGAATAGCCACTGCCAGAACTTTGGAGAACACCCTGGGTGCTGATGCTAGTCCAAAAGGTAGGGCTGTGAACTGATAGTGATTTCCCTTCACTGCGAATCTCAGGAACCTCCTGTGTGATAATCTTACTGGAATATGATGGTATGCATCCTTGAGATCGATCGAAGACATAAACACCCCCGGAAAAATCGTCTTCATAATTGATGCTGTTGATTCCATTTTGAAATGCGACACTCTGACTGGTTCAATTCCTTGAGATCTAGGATTGTCCGACATCCTCCGGAAGCCTTGGGAACTAAAAACAGAACCGAATAGATGCCAGAACCCTGCTGATGCAAAGGCACTGGCTCTATCACATTGTTGCGTAGTAAGTCTCTGACAGCACTCATTAAGGTTCTGGCTTTCTCCGGATTGGATGGACGTTTTGATTGAATAAATTTGTGGTGAAATGGGGTCTTGACAAATTCTAGCGGGTACCCCAGTTGCAAAATCTGCCGAACCCAGCGATCTAGAGTTGCTAGTTGATCCCAGACCGGCAGAAAAAAACTCAGTCTGCCCCCAACTGAGTCTACAGCCAGGGCCCGCGTCTCTTCATTGGCGTTCTTTCTTGGTTTGGGACTTCTTGGAGAAGTCCCTTCTAAAACATCCCCTGGAAGTTCTGGTCAAATCCCTGCTTCCTGCGGTAATAAGTTTTTCCCTGGAATCTGGCTGACTCACGAAAGGAAAAATTCCGTCCTCTTGATCCAGAAGGCTTGGGAGAAGAGAATCTTTGACGTCTGTCTTGCGGTAAGAAAGAACTCTTACCTCCTGAGGCTTTTTTGATAATCTCATCAAGATGTTCACCAAATAAAGAAGAACCCAAAAAAGGCAGGGAGACTAATTTACTCTTGGATGATGTATCTGCATTCCAGGATCTCAACCATAGGGCTCTTCTGGCAGCAACTGAAAGTGCAGACGATCTAGCGGTAAGGCAAATAATATCTGAAGATGCATCGCAGGAGAAATTAGTTGCTTCTTTCATGACTGCGACTTCCTTCAGGAGCTTTGATCTGGAGATGTTGGATTCAATCTTGTCTTCAAGATTCGTCAGCCAAATCCTCATGGTACGGGTCAGGCAATCGAGTGCCGTAGCATCTTTGAGGTTGTGTCCCAACACCGAAAACTGGCGCTCGAGTATTCCATCCAGCTTCCTCTCTATTGGGTCCTTGAGAGACGTGCCATCCTCTAAAGGTAGCGTAGTGTGTTTAGCCAGTTGTGCGATGGAAGCATCAACATTAGGAGGTAAAATCCAAGGGTTAGTATCCTCTTCTTTAAAAGGATACATCCTTGAAAACCTTCCAGGTACCGTGGATCTTCTGTCTCCCAACTTCCATTCTTCCTTTACCAGGTTCAAGATGGACTGATGCAAGGGAAACACAGAAGCATCCTTTCTTTTCCCCAGGAAAGCTGCGTCAATAATATTCAGGTCCTGTGGCGTATCCGACAGACCCAATGACTTCCTTATAAGACGAATCAAGCCATCAATTCTGTCAATATTGAATGAACCTTGGTCCTCACCTTCCTCCTCGGAGGAGAAATCTCACTCTGGATCAAAGAGACTGGATTCACGCATCTCTCCTTCCCACATGGCGGACGTACCTTCCCCAGGATCCAGCCGTTGACGTTTTCTGGCAGGCTCTCCTTCTTGCATGGCTCTAAAGGTGTCCTGCATAGAAGACTTCATCCAGCTTAAAAAATTGGAAAATTGTGACGTCATATTTGAACCAGCAGCAGTTTTAATACATTCTTGGCATAACTTTCCTGAGTCGGCTGAGCTTAACTTGGCATTACAATTAAGGCAACACTTAAGCTTAGAAGAACTCTTATCCTCCTTAGACACTTCAGACTTCTCCTTTTCTCTCTCTCTGTCCTTCTCTTTATCCTTTTCCTTCTCCTTCTCCCTCTCCTTGCCCTTGTCTTTATCTTTGTCTTTGTCCTTTTCTCTGTCTTTATCCTTATCCTTTTCTCTCTGAACCTTATTAGCAGACATTTTGCAAATATAGACACCAGAAACAAAAAGGTCTTACCTTATATACCCCATACCTGAGAGGGATTAAGGGACTCTGGGCGCCTCACAGCCGTTCCCATAGGCCTTGCATGACTTCCTGTCGCGTGCTTTCCATTCCTGGAACGCAAGGTCTTAAAAGGGAACTTCCACTTCCTATTTCCGCCGCCTTGCAATGCCGCTCTGGGGATTGCAAGAATGGCGACCGGGCTGCAGACGCATCCTGCTCGCCGTCATAGAGGGCAAGGAAGGTGAGAAACACAGTCAGGGCAAGTCACGCTGGCGCCAAGCAGGTCACTTAGAGCTGCCGCACCTCTTGCCCGACGGGCAGACTCAGCGGCCCGGGAGAGGAGAAGGAGCGCGAAAAGGCAAGGTAAAACGTCCTTCCAGCTGGGTAGGACAAAACAAACTGAAGCCTCTACCGGAATCGCACTTTTTAAGAGTAGAGGAAGTCCTACCCAGCTGGAGGGCGGAGACATTACCCATTCTTTATGCCGGGGAGGGACACAGAAGAAAGGCCTCATTTCTAGGTGGGTTCTCTAATATTTTGGGACCTGAAGTTATCATTAAGCATACTTGTAAAATTATTTCCCTTTATTCTGCCGGAAGTCTCCTTTCACCAGTCAAATTACAGGATAGATCAAATTCCCCATTATGATTGTATTTCCTAACTAAGAAATATTATCCATTTGAAGTAGCAGGTATGCCTTTTTAAATTTCCCAATATTAGATGACTTGTAGCAAATAGTCATCAGCATCTTTATTATGTATCCCATTGTGTGCATTTTATCCCACAAGGCCACATTCTCACTGGAACCTTCATTTATATATCCTATATAATAATTCACTAGTATGTTTGTCAGAAGCCGTCATGCACAGTAGATACTGCCTGAACACACGGAATGTTGGGAGGTGTAGGAATGCTTGGAGCATTCTGTGCTTTTGGGGAGTCTCTACAGTTCATGACTGCATCAGCGGCAGGATGCAGAGTAGGACCGGCCTCTTAACCCTTTGAGTGCCAGAGGGGTACGCAAAGCAATGCATTGTATACCCCTCTGGCACTCAAAGGGTTAACATCACCCAGACCTTGGCCCGTGTACACGGGCTTTTACACTAGTTCACTTATACTAGGTCTTTAGGCTTGCATCACATATAGGAATATCCCTCCACCTATTTATCCCATTGCTCCTAAAAGTGAACATCATTCTAGACAGACTACCGAAGCATGATCACCACCCAACTAGGCTTCCGTAAAACCTAGATGATCATACTGCTCAATCACTGCAATCAATTTCAGATCCCACATTTTACCACCGAGAATATGGGCTGGAATCTATTACAGGTGCTAATTTTATCACTGCTTTTATCTCTAGTTTTCTCCATAGACTTCAATAGGAAAATGTTTGATAAAATGGGTGTTAACATTTAGCGCCTGCAATAGAATCTAGCCCTATAAGCATTTTCAAGAGTACATTTGCAAGATGTACCATATTGGAAATATTACTTTGTAGCATGCATAACATAGGCACCTCCGTATTGGATGAAACAGTCTTTCCCTCCTCTATACCCTCATGCCCCTTCTCTAATCCTGGTACCTCTTCTAAACCATCTGCCCCATCTGATGTTGTTTCAGCCTCCCTCCTTTCCCTAGTTTAAAGCCTCCTCCAACCTGCTAGCCATCCTATCCAGCAGTAAGGCAGCCCCACAACAATTAACATGCAAGTCATTTCTAATATAAATTACTAGCAAGGGGGGAAAATGCCCAGAACTGAATAAACGCAAACACCTCCTACTTTTACCAACTCTTTAACCACTGCCTTCTGGGTATAGCATGTGGCACTGGTAGCAGTCCAGAAAATAGGACCTTAGGGATTCTTTGCTTAAAGCTTTGCAAGTCAAAACACTGAAATAATTCCCACCAAACCTCAAACTCCCACTGAGTTTGTCATTGGTAAAAATATGTACCATGAGAGCAGAGTCATACCCTACCCCTCCCAACAATCAACTCCATTCCCTACATGCTGTACCCAAACACTCAGGAGACAAAAAAAACTGTTCCACTGTAGAAATCCTGTGAAAGACTGTCCTACGTCTTCCGTATTATAGAATATCCTACTGAATGCACTTCACCACCTGTCTAGGGCCCTGAATCCCAGATTTCATCGGTGCTAGAGTGGCAGTTCCCCCCAGCTGTTAGAAAGACCAGTCTTAGCCAGCAGACGCTTTCCTGTACCTACACTCCCATCATCATCACTCAGTGTAGGAGCTCTGTTTGGGCAATTAAACACAGGAATGTCCTTCCTACTCTTCCTTCTCTCTTTGCTATACCCAACTGTAACTAACCTAGCTGCCTGCTCCTCCTCTCATCCCCAGTTATGCCTATCCAACCTGCCATCTAATCAGCAAACCACTCTCAAGACTGCCAGTCACCCAGAATGCTGTAGCCTGCCTCTCTGGCTCTCAAACTTGCTCTTCCAAGCAGGCTACTTGCTCACATCTGCCACAGAGGTAAGAACCTTGGAACGGTTGTTCAAAGTGCAAATATATGCCGGCTTGTAGAGAGTTAAACTGACAGTCATGATAAACAGTCAGTATACCAGTTACTGAAAGTTAAAAAGGCAGCAAAGTGGTATTTTTAATATGCCAGTATTAACTTTTTGAACATTTGATTCACTCTGTCCAAGTATTCTCCCTCCCTGCGCTCTGTATAGATGGCCATAAATTATAACCTAGCAATAAAAAAACAATACTCCCGCTTCAGGTACCATTTAAAATCAAGGGGAGGGTATGCCCCAACCCCCGGGGATGTTATCCCCACCTTATAAAGGAGATATAGACCTCACTAGCTTTCAAAGGACATGTTGGGAATATCTGTGTGTCCCCTATATTGCAGTTCCGTGCTCCAGAATTGCTTTAGTTTGCCTTTAGTTTGCCTTGATTGCATAAGACTCAAAGCGCTTACAAGGTCAAACAGGGTACAAATATTCCAAAGTATTTAAATGGGGCTTTAACCACTTGAATATATTGTGAGACCCCGCTGGCATTCAAGGTGTTAGAGATCCATTTAAATCCATGGGAATTTATACCCCAGATGTTCACCATTGACTTTATATGCAAGAACCTTTGGGCTATGTGACTAACAAAAAGGCTACAAGAGGACTTCAAGCTGTTCTGTGAGATGGCCATGGGGAAAATATAAAGGTCCATATGGGAAACAAATGTTAAGAAGAACTCCTAGCAATACAGGGGCACATGGAGAGAATACATGAGCAAATTATGAGAACACAGAGAAATGGATGCACACGAGGTGGTAACATTATGGAAGATGAAAAAGATGCATCAGAGAAGGGGAAACCTAGAAAAAGGGAGTAAAAATAAGGTAAGAGAGGCAAATTTGGGTCCATGGAGTGCAGAAGGCACAGTAGAAGAGATGGGAGAAAGGACAAATAGAAAAGATAATATATTATTGAGTGAGGAGTCAAAACCTACTTAAGGCTGAGAGAAGAGCAGGCACGTCAAGACAGGGAATAAGAATGTGATAACAGGCCATCACTGGGCCAATTCACCACAAGGAGATCCAACACAACCTAACAGTGACAAAGCAAGGGAGTATAAGCCTGCAACAGTGCTCAGTAGCCTGCCAAGTAACCAATTAAATATTAATTAGGCAGTTCTGGTGCTGCTAGTGCGATTTTCATTCAAATTTTCATGCTGCTCAATGGAGTCTAGATGAGATGACAGCCAATCCAGAGAAGCAGCAACTGAGTGATGACACTGTTAGGCCTGCCCTGTGGTTCCTACCCTATTTCAGAGTTTTGCGAAGGCCAGGAGGTAGGGTACAATGATTCACCGTTGAACAGGCAGCAGCCCAGCAGGCCTGATCTAATGGCCTCAGTATCTATGAAAGGCCTTGCCCTTTCTGTTAGTAAACGGATTTAAACGTGGCCTGCTCTACTGTGCATAGACCTTTGTCCAGTTCCCAGAACCCCCTTTTTAACTGTGATGGATTCATTACATTTTCAGTAATAATCCTGTGGATCCTTAACTAGGAGTGGGTGCAAATTCCCTTAAGTGAAGCAAATATGCAGAAACTTGCAATTTCCACTTTCAGTGGAAATTGTAGTGTTCAGATCTGTTTTCAATCCACTGTAAAACATTTTCAAACCAAATACTAAAGGACCTGAAATCAAAAAGAAACCTGGGGGGGTGATAAAGTGGTGATACAGATGACTTTTCCAGAGTTTATCACTTCCCCAATTTCTATGTTATTCTATGGTGCCAATGCACTAAGATCTCTCCCATGTGAGAAATATCAGTGCATAAGCCCCACAGAATAGAATAGGAACTGAAGAAGTGATATCACTGGAGAAGATCTCCACTTTATCATCGCTTTATCGCACCTCAGTGCATCTCCCCCTGGAGTAATTCTGTGGCTACACAACTGCACCACATGTTAAAAATTAAAATTCCCATTGATTTTAAACAGTGATTATATCTTGAATGAGAGGTCTCCATGCATTGCAAAGCACTGGAGACCTGCCTAACATTCAAGGAGAAGAGACTCTTTTCAATAAAAAGTAATTTTTATTTGTTCCCTATGTGCAACTGGTTTGTCCCAAAAATGCATCACTTTTTCCCCCCGCACATCAGCCTCAGGATTCATGGAGTGTTGAACTAGATGGAATTTATGCCTTATTTCAAGGTGTATAACTATGAATCCCGAATGCTTAATCCTGTGACTCATTTTCTTAAGACAGAGGACAGGGAAATGTGGCTATAAGAACTTAACTATTATTCAAGTTAATATGACAGGAAATGTACGGCTGCTGTGAAAGTTAAGAAATATACAGGGTAGTATAACTTATATTACTCTTTTGATGCACATTGCCTAGCAAAGAAATAGCAGCCCTATTTCCCTCTGTTAATTACTGTGCACATAGTGGATGTTTCTAAATAATGTACATACAGCTCGGTTTAGTTTCACTGAGATGGGTGAAGTTTTATTTGGGAAAGCTGAACACACAGTGGGATTTCTGGCACACAATAGAAATCATATCTAATTATATGAGGATCCTGAGACTTAATCAAAGCAGCCAACGTTACTTGAAGATGGCATACTTTGAAACATTAATTAAAACCATCTATATAGATTTTATATTCACAAAACATGGAAATGTGGTACTGATTTCCCCTCAGTTAGAACAAGGGAATCTGTTTAAAGGGATAGTAATGTTTCATAATAAAAGCAGATCTAATTAATCATCATAGTATTTGGACTTTGGAGAGTGTTATTGCAATTCTGTCAGAGTTGTATTTCAAGAGTAATTCAATGATAAAGTATCCCCCTCCTGCCCCTTTTACTGATGCAACACTGCTCAGCCAGAGCAGAAGGGAGGTGCCCAGGTAGATTGCAGAGAGGGACAATCTTCAATTAAGATAAGGGAAAAACCTGAAAAACTCGTCAAGGGGGGCAGGGCTTTCATTGTTCTCATATGAAGAAGCTCGTCCCCTTCTGTTATCTGTCTGGTCTATGGACTGCATTCCACATCTGAGTAGAGATGGCTTACACTAGGTAAAAGGGGCGGGAGGGGGAAACTTTGCTTGCGAATATCTCTAAATCCATAAAGGTTTGAGAGATAAGACTTATATCGTTCTTCATTTTTTTTTTTAATGCCTACAAAATAAAATAAAGTTAAAATGAAGTATTACTATCCCTTTAAAGCCTTTATAATAGTTTAAATAAAAGCATAGCACAAAAATAAGTGTAGATTGCTTTAGGTTTATTAACTGATATCTAGCATTTACTTTCACCCTTAATTTAGCAGTTCCATTTTGGGGGTTTTAACCCCTTAAGGACCCCTGACATGCAAGGACCATCACGCCGGTCCCAGAACGTCATGATATTCTGGGATGGCAGCAACAAGCGGTCGTTAAGGGATTAATAAGCAAACCATTAAAGAGGAAGCATACCTTAGAAATAAATTGCTTTTAAATCGTTTGAAACAATCAGTTACATAAGTATGAATCCTGTAAAATATACAGCAGTCATGTGGCAGATATAACTTGTGAGGGATATTGAAACTGCTCCAGCACAGATCCCTGGATGTCAGATGCTCAATCACTCCACACAAATCATCCACTTGAATCACTGAAAACGACACAAAGAAATAGTACACAAGAGAAGAGCCCCGACTGCAGTGATATAGAGAATATCAATGGTAGAAAATTGTACAGTACTCATAATCTAATGTATAACCAGCTAGTGTGTAGAACAGTCGGTATAAAGGCCAGCAGGGATTTGTTTTGCTGGTACTCCCTGCAACAAAACCACATAAGAAGGTGCACAATGATGGCCAAAGTACCCATGTCCTTTGTAAAGATCCTTGGAGTCAGCAGCTACAGGTAAGAACACACCAGATCTCAGTCCTGCTGAGGTGGGCTTGTTAGCTTTAGGCTTCTGAGCAGACTTTTCGTTCTACCACGTCTGTTTGGGCTTTGGGGTGGGGCAGGCCAGAGGGGTTTGAACCTTAGACACTACGAATTTGAATTGGTAATGAAAGCCACACGTCGTCTTAGGAAAAAAGGGCATATTTAGCTGCAATTTGAGGCAAAAGCGTACTTTTGCTCCTATATAGCATCACTAATGACCTTGCATAGGTCCAGCTGAAAAAGCTGTTTTCCTACAAAAGGGATACCAAAGGCTATTTGGAAGATTGGTCAGCCAACCATATTTTGAGCCAAAGAGTGTGACACAGGGCTACTGATAGGGCTGAATCCTTTCCAGAAAACCTAGCATCAGCAGTATGCAGTAAGTATGCACTGGTGTCCATGATACTGCCTAGCATAACTAGTAGTTCATCTTTAGGAACAACCCACCCTAATGGCATCTGACAGATGTTCACCACAAATAGCCATGGCTCTAGTAACTCATGCCGTAGCAAGAATGGGTCGCAGGGCACAGCCAGTGGCCACAAATATTGCCTTCAATAAACAATCCAAGTGCTTATCCTCCAAAAGCAGAGCAGTGTTTTTAGGAAGGCAAGTAGTGGGGTAGCCAACTGGGAAAAGGCTTCAGCTGAGAAAGGATAAAGGTTGGAAATACATTTATTAAGGAAGAGTCTTCTATCAGGAGTCTTCTATTCTTCCAAGATAACCTGATCCAAACAACGACTAGGAAGGAAAAATGGTGATTCCTTCTTGCACCACTGGAAAATGTCCAGTGAAGAAAACCCTGTATCAGAAAGCTCAGAGACCTGCAAAGTCCCTAATACAGCTCTGATAAGCCCCTCAGCAGATGAGCAAGGGGCACCCTCATAGGCATTCCCAAAAGACAAGGAAGAATCCACCTCCTCTCCCATCAGTGTCAAGCTCGTGACGTCTCCAACCAATTGAGATTGCCCACTAAACACAGGGTCAGCTTATCTGAAAGGGGGCATGGAATGCCAAGAATGGAGAGCCCCTTGAATACAGGAAGGGATAGAAGCAATGAAGATATAATAGTCATAACCCAAACAGGCTCTTGTTCTGCCGTGGAAGGTGCCCGAGGAGTAGTGGGGGGGGGGGGGGGGGAGCAGTGCAAGAGGGACAAAGGATGCCTAAAGAATTGCATAGAAGGCCAGTTTGGCATGAGGAACAGTGTGCTAGAGCGGTTAAAGGAGCTACTGCATCTTTAGGTTTGGCTTTCTCCATGTTTCCCTTGAGATCAGGCATGTTAAGTGAAAAATCCATCTATAGTAAGACAAATTAGTCCCAAGTAGTATAAAAGTATAATAAGTTCCTTTTTGGATATGTATATATTTTATCTGATATCTAAGGGCTAAACTGGAGAGGAAGAGAGGCGTACCCAGCCTTTGGATATCCTATGCAATGGTAGTAGTAAGATGGCTGCCAAAGCATCACCTTGTCTTCATCAGAAAGCCCAGGAAAAGGATCCTGCTTAGTGTAGTTTTCCACTGCATACACTAAGCAAATAATAGCTCTCCAGCAATTTCTAAACAGTTAAATGATGGTGTCTGAACACTAGTCACATGCTGACTATGCAATACAGCATGGCCAGTGATAAATGTTGAGCCAACTCTGACCCTTGTAAATGAAACGGATGCAGATTTATGTGCCTGTAGAGATTCGCTATGTATTACTATGTCTCAAAGATGGCTGAAGCATGGCTCCCATAACAAACACAAAAAACTAAAAGAAAGAAGAAATAAGCTAAACACTGCATAAATATTATATATATATATATATATATATATATATATATATATATATATAAATATAAATAAATTAACAGAAAATAGTTATAGAGTAAGGCTAACAAGGAAAATAAGAAGCTTATAAACAAAGGGTAAAGTATCATACATTGCAGGAAGGGTTAAGAACCCATACTACTGAAGGCAGCTACCTTTGCAAGCATAGAAAACATGAGAAAGCATGTAGGTTCTATAAAGGCTCAGAGTAAACACAAGACAAGGGGTCAGATCATGACAGGGAATGTATCAGGGTCTGCTGCTGCTAATGTAAAAGCATAAACATGGTAAAACACTATTGTTTCCAATTCAAAAAAAAACAATGTCCCTCTCCTCAAACCAATTCAAACTCTGCCCTATGCAGAATGTAGAAGGGCTGCAATTTTGCTTTAGTTCATTAGTCTGCTGGTCAAACAAATCTATGAAGGAGTACTAATGTCTAACTGTATATATTTATTACATTAAGTCGATTAGTGAAGAAACCACATTCATTCTCCTAACTAGCAAACCACGTTGCTGTTCTCAAGGACGTATTAAAAAGTATAATAATTCCTGGTTCTCTATACAACTGCACCATCTAGTGGTAGAATGCTGCTCAAAAACACACTTGGCTGCATCCAGAACACTAAAATGAATTTGTCATTACCTGTGAATTCCCCTTCCATGAATTTGTAACTGCAAGTCCTGTAGACTTGGATGTGATGGCAGGGGCAATCCAACTGCAACTTAGGGGACAAATAAAAATAACCACATTCCAACTGTTATAAATGGAATTTTTAGCACTCAATGCTAGAGAAATCTTCGTTTTGCCTTACAATATGTTGGAGACCTCTCTAGCAATCAGAGAGTAAAAACCCCAGTTTAAATCAATGGGAATATTCCTGTCACCTATGGTGAAGATTTTTGGCTTCTGAATTGCACCTAGAAACACTACATATTTGTATAATATAAAGCACTAGCCTGCGAAGCTACCTGTGTGCGTAACCGCACATGCGCAGTAGCGACTGCCGGAACAATTCAGTCATGCGCAGTAGAGATTGGCTGAATACGCTGTTCCGGAGTGGGGCGCTCCGAACGGCTCACCTCCTGTCTCTGATCCCGGCTCTGGGGCAGCAGCCAGGGTGGCAGTTTAGCCCGTGTACACGGGCTTTCATACTTGTACATACATAAAGCAGAACTGTTCACAACACTACAATGAGAATAGATATTGGACCAAATTTATACAAGTTGGAGTTATTCTGGAGTAAACCAATTGCACCATAGAGGACAAATAAAAATACCTGAATTCCCATACACCTGAACAGAGCATTGAATCCACTGAATGCTAGAGAGTTCTAGAATGCATTGTGAGACCTCTCTACCATTCAAGGTTTTAAAAGCTCAGTTTAATTTAATAGAAACATAGAAACATAGAAGATTGACGGCAGAAAAAGACCACCTGGTCCATCTAGTCTGCCCTTTAGTATTCCTTTATTGTTATCTTAGGATAGATACATGTTTATCCCAGGCATGTTTAAACTGTGTTACTGTGGATTTATCAACCACCTCTGCTGGAAGTTTGTTCCAAGTTTCTACTACTCTTTCAGTGAAATAATATTTTCTAATGTTTTTCTTGATTTTTCCTCCAACTAGCCTCAGATTGTGCCCCCTTGTTCTTGTATTCAGATTCTTATTAATCACACTTCCCTCCTGAACCTTGTTCAGTCCTTTAACATATTTAAAGGTTTCAATCATGTCCCCCCTTTCTCTTCTTTCCTCCAGACTATACATATTTAGATCTCTGAGTCGTTCTTGATAAGTTCTATGCTTTAGACCTTCCACCATTTTTGTAGCTCTTCTTTGAACCCGCTCAATTTTAGTTATATCCTTTTGCAGATGAGGCCTCCAGAACTGTACACAGTATTCCAGATGTGGTCTCACTAGAGCTCTATACAGAGGGATCACAATCTCCCTCTTCCTGCTTGTTATACCTCTAGCTATGCAGCCAAGCATACGATTTGCTTTCCCCACCGCCTGGTTGCATTGGTTACTCATCTTGAGGCTGTCAGAGATGACCACCCCCAAATCCTTCTCTTCTGAAGTCTTTGCTACCACAGAACTGCCAATACGATAGTCAGATTGAGGGTTTCTTTTCCCCAAGTGCATTATTTTACATTTGGAAACATTGAACTGAAGTTTCCATTGTTTTGACCACTTATCTAATAGTGCCAAATCATTCTCCATATTACAGACACCTCCTGGAACATCAACCCTATTACACACTTTTGTGTCATCAGCAAACAAGCAAACCTTCCCTGCCAAGCCTTCCCTTATGTCACTTACAAATATGTTGAACAGAACAGGGCCCAGAACAGATCCTTGTGGCACTCCACTTGTAACCAGTCTCTGCTCAGAATACACTCCATTAACAACAACCCTCTGGTTTCTGTCCTTCAGCCAACTGCAGATCCACTGAACTATCCAGGGGTTAAGTCCAATTCTTGATAATTTATCTATCAGCTCTTTATGGGGAACTGTATCGAAAGCTTTACTGAAATCCAGGTAGGCGATATCCACAGCACCACCTTCATCCAGCACTTTAGTTACATAGTCAAAGAAATCAATGAGATTAGTCTGACAGGATCGGCCCTCAGTGAAGCCATGCTGGTTTGGGTCCATCAGGTTGTTTTTTGTTAGATGGTCAATTATCTTCTTCTTTAGAAGAGTCTCCATCATTTTTACCACTACAGATGTCAGGCTGACTGGCCTGTAGTTACTAGCTTCTTCTTTACTACCCTTCTTGTGAATGGGTACAACATTGGCCATTCTCCAATCATCAGGAACTTCTCCCGTAAGAAGGGACTGGTTATACAGATTAGTCAGGGGGCCAACTATGACAGATCGGAGTTCTTTAAGAACTCTAGGGTGGATTCCATCCGGACCCATCGCTTTATTTGACTTTAGCCGGACAAGTTCCTCTAGAACATCGGCCTCTGAAAACACTGGGGCTAAAATTATACAACTAGAGGCAATGCTGTGTTCAGCCATTTTCTGATTATGAGGGCCGCCGTCTGAAAAAACTGAGCAGAAGTAGTTATTCAGATGGTCAGCGACCGCCTTTTCCTCTTCTATATACTGATTTTTTCCGTTGTTAATTTTTGTAATCCCGCAGTTTTTCTTCTTCCTGTTACTGATATATCTGAAGAAGGTTTTATTCCCCTTCTTAACAGATTTGGCCATTTCTTCCTCTTTTGAGGCTTTAGCAGCATTTATCATCTGTTTAGTCTTCTTCTGTATAGTTTTATACCCTTCTCTGTCCGCTTCACTTCCAGTCTCTTTATATCTCTTATAGGCAGACTTTTTATCTTTCACTATAGCTCTTACCTCTCTAGTAAACCATAGTGGATTTCTCTTTCTTTTCCTCTTGCTAATTTGTCTAACATGTAATCTTGTTGCCTTTAAGAGGACTTCTTTGAGTGTCTTCCACTGAGTACTCACTCTCGGTGTTTTATCCCACCCTTTTAATTCTTTCTTTACATATTCTCCCATATCCTCAAACTTCGTCTTCCTAAAGTCCAATACTTTGGTTGCAGAATGGGATTTCTCGTAGTCAGTCTGGATTCCGAACCACAAACATTGGTGGTCACTGGAACCTAGATTTTCTCCCACCTTCACCTCAGATACCAGGTCTCCATTTGTGAATACTAAGTCTAGGATATTGTCCACTCTAGTTGGCGCCTTCACCAGCTGTTTTAGGGACATCCCAGTCAGGGCTTCTACGATGCTCCTACTTCTACATGTGGACGCACAAGGGATATTCCAATCAACATCAGGCATGTTGAAGTCTCCCATAACTACTATATCTCCCTTTACTGCCATTTGGGTAATCTCGTCCACTAGCATGTTGTCTTGCTCTTCAGATTGCCCCGGAGGCCTGTAGACTGCACCTATTCTTGTAACTGATCCCTTTTTATTCTGCAGACAGATCCAGAGAGTCTCCAACTCTTTACATGAATTCTGGATCGCTGTGGATTTTATGCTATCTTTAACATAAATGGCTACCCCACCCCCTCTTCTCTCAGCCCTATCTTTCCTATACAACGTGTATCCCGGAATGGCTATTTCCCAGTCATTACAGTCCCTGAACCATGTCTCTGTTATTACAATCAAGTCCAAGTCATCTCTACAAACTATTGATATTAGCTCGCTGAGCTTGTTGCCTAAGCTGCGAGCATTAGTACACATTACACGAAGAACATTACATTTATCACCAACAACAACTCTATCTACCGCACCATCATCTACCTCACCAACATCTGTATGTAAAGCACCAGCAACTTCCTGTGCACCAACATCTGTATCTATCACACTAACAAACTCAGAACCCTGGTTCACCAAAACTGTTCGGGGACAGAAATCAATCTTCTCAATGAAATTCCTGCCCCCTCCATCTAGTTTAAATGCCTCTCCAAGAAACACCTGAACTCTTCTCCAAGTACCTCAGTTCCTCTGTGTGACGGGTGCAGACCATCTCTCTTGAACATTTCTTTACAACTCCACCTTCTAACACTGTGACTGACAAATCCAAAACCTTCTTTACACCACTGTCTTAGCCAACCATTGAACTCCAGGATACGAAGTCTCTTACTATTTTCAGAGTGGACTGGCAAAATCTCTGAAAAAGTGATAGAGTCTGTCATTCTGCTCAGCTCCAGGCTGAGACTTTGAAATTCCATTTTCACCTCTTCAACACTTTTCTGGGACAAATCGTTTGTACCGAGATGAATGATCAGATCAACTTCAGTCTCCTTTGTTGCAGCCTTGACAATATTTGAGATGCGTCTTTTATCCCTGCTTGCAGTAGCACCAGGAAGACATCTCACCTCCTTCAGTCCATCCTCATTCTGCCCTAAAGCAACACCTCTAACAATCGAGTCACCAACAAGGAGATGCTTTCTCTTCTTTTTAAGTCCATTTTCTGCTCCTGACTGCTTGTTACAATTCTCTCCTTTGGGACTCACAACATCCCGTACCTGAGTATCTGTGCTTTTATCTTCTGAAATCTCACTTTCCAATTCAGACAGGACACCAAAGGGATTACACACCGAAATACCAACAGTGTTGTGCTTCTGCTCCACAACTCTCAACCTCCCGGAACCAACTGTCTTCCACACAGCCCTTCTCTTCATGGGCCGTTGGGGCTGCGGTGGTGGATTACATGGTTGCTTGACTTCACACTCTAGCTGGGAAGGAGTTTTTATTTAGCCCCTATGCTGCAGCTGGTTTACTCCAGAATAACTCCAGCTTTTAGAAATATGTGCCATTGGGGGAGATTTATAAAAGTGGAGTTAAGTGAAAAGACGAGTTAAAATTGCTGGAACTGTGTACCTGATAGTTATAAAAGTGTTAACGACATTTCAGGAGGGCTTATCGCCGTGTAGCATATTTTTTTTAAATGTTGTTAGGAATATGTAAAAAGAAGTGCAGAAAATTTATAAAGAAATGTCTCTATTAGAGACAACATTTTCACCAAATATTTAAGGCCATGTCTGATCTCTTGTTACTCTTTACAGTCACCATATGTGTACACAAATGTACTTAGACAACATTATAAATACCAACATTCAGAATAAGGAATAAGGCCATTTTAAAGGGTTAGTAATGTCCGATTTTCATAAAATGTAATATTGTAGATATTTAAAGAATAAATTAACTGGTGCAAGACCCATCTCTCAAACACGTATAGTTTGAGAGATATAAGCTGCTAAAGTTCCCCCTCTCTTTCACTGACGTCAGCTCTCTATCTGGCAGAAGGTGATCCTCGTCCCAGGACCGTCCGGCGGCTCTTCAGCAGAGTCAAAATAGCACTATCTAAAAAGAAATACTTCACTGGAACAATCTATAAAGTGTGCTTGCAAACCATTCACACTTTGTAGACCATTCCAGTGAACTATTTCTCTTTAGATAGTGCTATTTTGGCTCTGCTGAAGAGCTGCCGCCGGGTCGCACGACCTGAATCTCCTTCTGTCAGCTAGACAGCTGGCATTTGTGAAAGGGGGGGGGGCTTTATCAGCATTTATCTCTCAAACTATAAATGTTTGAGAGACGGGACTTGCACCAGTTAATTTATTTTAATATCTTTCTACAATAATACATTTTATTAAAATCAGACATTACTAACCCTTTAAGGATCTATTCGCAAAAACAAATGAGAAAACTTTTTTTTTTTTATAAATCTCTCCCATAATTCTTTATTTCCTGACATCACAAGGATTTGATGACAAATATGGAGAGGACACTCCTAATAATCAAGTGAAAAAGAAAGTACTAATACAAACAAGAAAAGTTGGGGTGTGGTATAAGTGATATTAAAATCCAAACAATAATTCAGCGGCTCCAAAGAAAACTGGCAATTCTCTCCACATGTGACACAGACTTAAAGACTATACCATCTTCTTAAAGAAACATTTCTGATCAGCGTGCGTGTGGGAAGATAGCTTCTCCAAACCTTCAATATAATCACAAATATACAAAAGACCATCCCATATATCGCACCACTGTCGTATAATATTCATATCAAACAAGCTTCATATAAAACGTAACACTTTATTACAAAAATATATTAAAATCATACTTGCTGTTTGTTGTTTGTAACAACTACTGTACCCACTCTGTAAGTCTCACCCTGTTTATTCTCCGTTGAAACAACAAACAGCAAGTATGATTTTAATATATTTTTGTAATAAAGTGTTACGTTTTATATGAAGCTTGTTTGATATGAATATTATACGACAGCGGTGCGATATATGTGATGGTTTTTTGTATACGTGTGGTATAAGTGTCCAGGTTATCTCCCCAAAAACCCATAATCAAATAAAAGGAGGGGGATGTACACCATTACATAAATAAAATAGTTTTCCATACTTTATTACATCAAAATGAACCCTCATAAAAATAAACAGGGAGGTACTGCACTGAATACCTCTCTGGCATTCAAATGGTTATGTCTGAGTGGCAGAAGGATTATCCAGTGCATTGAGAAGTAGGACGTTGGATAGGTGCTCTGGCTTGCATAAGGTTTAAGAATGTAATGCATGTCCTAGAGACAGATATATACACAGCCTGGGGTATCCCGGAGCAAAGTATGAGAAAGTGCACACAAACCTGTGTGTGTTGTCTTGTGGTTTGCTCTGGAATACTGCAGGCTGTATATATGTATATACACATATGGTATCTACTTTAACATTGAAGGAAAAAAAAAAAAAAAAGGAGCAATTCTTACGAAAACCAGATGAGAATACCTGGGAACTTTCTTTTCTGGACTCCTGGTTCTAGGGGGTATAATTGTTGCAGATTGTGGCAAAAAAGGGGGCATGGTTTACCAGCGAATGAGGGCAGGGTTTTCTGAAAGAATCACAAAGTGAGCAGAAAGTGGGCAAAAAGTGGGATGAACTGGGTGGGGAAGGAGGAAAAGTGGGAGGAACAGGATGGGACGAGTTTTAAAGGGATAGTAATGTTTCATAATAAAAGCAGCTCTAATTAATCATCATAGTATTTGTACTTTGGAGAGTGTTATTTCAATTCTGTCAGAGTTGTAGTTCAAGAGCAATTGAATGATAAAGTATCCCCCTCCCACCCCTTCTACTGATGTAACACTGCTCAGCTTACAGCAGCAGGGAGTGTCCAGGTAGATTGCAGAGAGGGACAATCTTCAATTAAGAAAGGGAAAAAGGTAAACAACCTATCAAGGTGGGCAGGGATTTCATTGTTCTCACAGTAAGAATTTTGACCCTTGATGTGAGCTGTCACTATGGACTGGATTCCACATCTGAGGAGTGGGGGCTTACACTAGTTAAAAGGGGCGGGAGGGGGAAACTTTATCATTCAATTACTCTTGAACTACAACGCTCACAGTAATGAAATAACACTCTTTATGGCTCAAATACTATGAAGATTAATTGGGGCTGCTGTTTTTGTGAAACATTACTATCACTTTAAAGGAAACTCCCCACCACCGGAGAATCAGCTTCTGCCCTGGAGAGCCGGTACTGCACTCTCAAATCTGGAGTCTCCAGAACAATTCCAGAGAGTTCCCACGAATGCAGATGAGGTTAAAAGTTTTATATAAATCTATAATCATTTTTGTCTGCTAAGGTTTACCCTAGAACCACTGGTTAATTGAATAATTAAGGGCAATGCTACTGAAAAACCCTGAATGTTTTTTTTCTGAACGCAATGATCCCAAAAAGATGGCTGGGCCCCATTGTCTTTGCCTGCTGCACCTATGGTAGTTCGCCCTTTGCCAGATCTGCTCCTCTTTTCTTTTGTGGTTAAAGCCCTTACTGCAGTCTCTCTTTCCTGTTTGTTTATATGACTGCGCATCTTTCTTACACTGGAGTGGACAAAAATAGAAAGAAGATGGAGTTAATTGAGGGCTGCCAGAGCACAGGAGTACATAAAATACTACAAAAATGTAGGAAACAACCACAGTGAAAATTTCAGTACCTTTGCTTCAGGACTCTTGGAATATTTCCACTCCTGTATTAACACCTTAAAGGGATAGTAATGTTTCATAATAAAAGCAGCTCTAATTAATCATCATATGATTTGGACCTTGGAGAGTGCTTCAAGGAGCAGCTTTACAATGAAAATCTGTGTGGTGGGAATTAAATTATCCCCCACGTGTCTATATTTCCGCTGGATGCTGTTCTTTTGTGGCCATTTCAACATATAAGATACCTTTTTTGGTATATTTGATTGCATCCTATTACAACATATTTGCCACGAGAGCCTCACTGTGTGCATCCTCTCGTTTATCTACAAAGGTACATACTGCATGCAGATGGCTATTTAAAAAAAGGCATGTAAACAAGTCACATGATCACACCCAATCACACACTTAAAAACAATTAAAATAGGTAAGACTGTAAATCCACATACATAAGCACCCTAGTTTTAAGAGAAAGACTCCTACATTTCCAACAAGAGTACTCATATTCTGGGAGATTCCAAGATAGACGGGGGTCACTTGAATGCTCCCAGTCATCTGGTACACCACTGTCATATATGTAATGGCATCAAGCATGGACTCAATTATATCACCATCACTGAGGGGACCTCCAGATGGTCACTAATAACAGGTTAGGCCTTGATGACTTCCCTGCCCGAGCACAGCTGAGTGACTCAAAATTACTGTACCTCTTATTAACTCACATGTCTCCAAGATGGGAAATACTCTAGTCCTGGCCTTTTGTGGTCCCTGAGAACAGATTTGATAACCAGAACATTAGATCATGGGCCAATAGAAGACTGGTGAGATAGGAGAAAGGGCCATTTAAGGCACCCAAACATGCCTTCTTCCCAGGATGCCAGAGGGTTAAAATTAAAAAGATTTGTTTCCATAATTTTATACTTAAAGATAAATTATGTTGTCTCATTATGTCTGCTATAGGCTGGGTCCCGAGGAGTGACAATATTGTAACGTTGAAGCCAGTGGTGCTGTTCACATGGGCTACTGCTCCCTCACACAATGCTACAACTGTAGTGCACTCAAGATAGAAAGCACTAGATATGGCATGCTTGATGTAAACTGCAGCCTATGGGCCACCATACAGATCCTTCATAAAGACAATATTGGAGGATGTGACAGCACTTTGAAATACCCAGTAGCTGGCTGAACCCATGTGCTTCACCCATTAATACACTGTTGACTGTCATATGACTCAGCCCAGTCACATCTCTGCCACCCCCTCCAACAAGAGAATTTCAGGAGATTGGAGTTAATGGGAAGCTTAAATTGAACTAAACCGCATTGCTGTTTAAGTCACCCATGGCAACCCCACCATAAACTGGTCAAAACTTACATGAGATGAAAATCTGCAACAAGTGTCCCTCAAGAAGGACATAATTTAAGCATAACTGAATGGCTCTGTACACCAGCAAATTAACCAAAGTTAGGTTACACATCCAATACCATAAAAACGATATTTATTTTTTATTTTAAGCTTCAATATTGTTTAAATTTAACTTACAAAAGTCTGTGCTGCAGCCACTTCCAGGTGACTGCGGTTCTCTGCGGTTACAGAGCTCTGCCTCTGCTCTCCTCCGATGATGGAGGCTTCTGTCTGTAAGCTGGAGCGGTCTCATTGGCAGAGATCAATATCTAGCCAATGAGACTGCTCCAGCTGACAGACAGACAGCCTCCGTCATCGGAGGAGGGAGGAGAGCAGAGGCAGAGCAGTCTATGCGGAAGTGGCTGCAGCCCAGACTTTTGTAAGTTAAATTTAATGGGGAACTACCACCCCACAAAATCTTTATCCAGTCTCCATCTGGCGACTAGCTGCTTAGTAGCGCTAGTCGACAGAATTATTACCTGGTTTAACTGATTTTAAACTTATTTCGAGGCTGACAGTAGCAGGAAGCACGGACATCTTGCCATAGTAACGTCCGTGCGCCTGCGCTGTCAGTCCCTTTTGGAGCCAAGCTCCCTGCGCGGCTGCAAGTCGTTCGGGGAGTCCAGAAAAATGGTCCTTCTTCCTTAAGGGGTTAAAGGACATTTTTAAAAAGGGGAACATACACCCCCCAAAGAAAACAGATTGTTAAAAAAAAAAAAATTGCAGATTTTGAAGTGTACAAAAGATAAGTGAATGCCAGTGGCTCAGAATCCCCCATCAGCAGTCCCGACAAGGACTTTTAAACATCAGATTTTATTAACCGTTGTCTACCTAATCACTTGTGTCTGTGGACTCCAGTATGTGGATAGAACCAAAAGGAAAATTAAAACTAGATTCAGTGAACATCTTGGGAACATCTCCCACGGATTGGAGTCGCACAGTCTTTCAAAACATTGTAAGGAACATCACTAGCGCCAACACAAAAATATCACTATTACTGGTATTGAACATATTTCCTTCAATCATAGAGGAGAAAATCTCATAAAGAAACTCAGTCAAAGGGAGCAATTTTGGATTTATGAACTCAAAACTTTGACTTCATTGGGGCTAAATATAGACTGGCTTGTTAGCCTTTATGTGGCTAAAAAGGTGGGACCGTGATCTCAACTTTTGAATTTTATCCTTGTGTTTTAATGTCCATTTTTTCTTCATTTATATTTTATACAGTTTCTAGATGACCTATTTACTATTAGACTAAATAGTCTATTAGAATGACATATGTGTGCTTATTGAAAATAATGATAGCTACCCACCCTTCTCATTGGTCAGTCCTTCCTTTTCCTCTTGGCATACAGTCATTATTTAGACAAGTTTCACTATCTAAATATTTTTTCAAGAGAGTCAGTAAGTTGGTTTGTTCTGGAGTGTAACCCCTGATGTGCCGGGGATACACCCGTCGTGTTGGATGATACTTGGCACTGTGGATGCCTCCTTAGAGGAAGGGGTATAAAATGCATCTATATCTCCAGATTAATAGTTTTGGAGACATACAATTTCATCTTATACATCTATATATTGGTAATTGATTTTACATTTGAAGACTTTTTTATTAAGCCAGTAGACATACGGTGTTCATTCATTTACAATTTCACTTTTATTTTTATTGGTATTACTAATGCTTAATTACTATATCCCAATTTATATTTAAAGTTTTATTCTTATAACTACTCAGTAGGTTTTTTTAATCAGAGCAGGGTTATCTATTATTCCTTATGAAAATATATACACCTGATCTGTATAGTTATATTTATTTTATGGTCTTCTTTTCATTACACTGGGCTTATCGGTTGTTGAGATGTCCAAGTTTCCTTCCATATGATATACTTTCTCTACGGCTTAGTCTGTTGGTGGAAGCTATTCAGACATTTTATACATATTTATCCTCATTTTCATGTTTTCATTCTCTGTGTATATATTGGATGTTTTATCAAGGATTACTCATTGTACTGTTTGGTTTGTATATCATATCGTTATTGATTCAGTTATGTTGATTGTGTTTCATCAATGATTATGTATAAATAGCTGGTGTTACTCATCAGTTCTTCTTTCACCCCTGAAGTGAAGATGGATCTCGGCAAAACGTGTTAGTTTACTCCTCTATAGCACTCCATAGTATTTGTCCCTCCCTCTCCAAATCTGAGGCTCCACCCCTTCTCCTGTGTTCATCCCACTACCTGCTGCCAACAGCATTGGCATACAGCCACGAAGGCCCCGGGCCCTTTTACTTGCATCACAGAAGTCCAGATTTCATCCATTGGAGTGGAGTTCACACAAGTTGACTGAACTAACCAAAAAGGTACCAGCTTGGACACGGTTCATAGGTTTCCAGGAGAAGGGACCGCTTATAAGCCAAAAATCCAAGATGGGCAAAATGCGAGTGCATAGATTGTTATTTTATTTTTTTTTAATGAATAAATCACTACACTTAGACCAGGTTTTATCTTTCTTATGTTCAAATTTTGAGCTTTTCTTGATATCAGATTCTACTTCATATTAGGTGAAAAAGGCCAACAAAAACTTTTAGCAGCATTGGACATCACTACAGAAAACAGAGACGTGTGTTATCAGCTTCTTCTGCATTTCCTTTCTCTGCATCATTTTATCATCTCCATCAAACTTAGTCATCAGAATTTTGTTTTAGGTATGCTGTCCCACATCAGCTCTCAGAACCGTGCATCTAGACTTTTCTGTTACAGTGGGTTTCATCTCTAAAGTACTTTTATTTCAGTGACTTTTTATTATAAGTATATACTGAGACTTTTATCAAACCTCTACTTTTTATTGACTTTTTGGAGCGAGTGTACACATTATAATTGATTATTTATTGTTTTATTTGATTCATATTTCCTTAAATACATTTGCGCAAGCTATATTGTTTTTCTTTTTGGTGGTTAATGAAAGCTGTTGTAAGGGCTGGCAATTCAAAGCTACTAATCAGGACTGCTAACAGGTGATTCTGAACCACTGCTTACCTTTTGGCAATAGCTTATTGACACCTGGTGATCTTTTGTGCACTTAAATCTGTAAAAGTGCAAGCAATTATTATCAATAATTGTCTTCCTTTATGGCATACATTCCTCCAATAAAGATACTGACCTTTAAGTACTATATGTCTTTTTGTTGCAAAAACTGCATCAGAGACCTCAGTTAATAATTGTACAAAAACAAATGTGTTAGAGTTTAGAAGTAGAAAGCCATATTTGTTTTTACTGTTACAGTACAGACATCTTCCCTTCTTAATTTTCAATTTGTTCAGTTTTAAATAATTATAATAAATATTATGCTTTATCTTAGATTGCCCATATTAATACACATTTAGGGGAACTGTTGCCCCTTCAGTGATATTACTACAGTGATATCTGTACATTCTTATTTTCTCTTTACTGAATTCCTCACGTTAGCATCTCTAGAGACATGTTTGCTTCCAATTATAGAAAGATTTAAGGCTATATATCGTGGATCGGGATTTATAATCTATTAAGTGTGAACTAAACACAGACTTCAAAAATGATCACTATGCAGGAAGCTGCAAATACAATGCAAAAAATAAAGATATATACCTGAATGCAGTACGGCTTCCTTTGTATAATAATCTGTTAAATTAAGAGCCACTTATACCTAAAGGTACAGTATGTGGCATGTACTGTATCATAATAATTAAAAGGAACAGCAACCAAACTATAACCTTGCACATATGACTACCAATGAAATCATCAAGTACCTCAGGGGTTAATAGCCACCCAGACCTCTCCCAATCCCATCCTACTTCTTGAAAAGTAGGGTGAAGTCTGCTCCATTACTGGCTCGATTGGTGACTGTCTGCTATGGAAGCTGAGAAGGACAAAGTTATTAACTCCTCAAACCCCTCAGCACCTGTGTAATTACACAGAATGGGGATTCCAGCTCTATGAAATTGTGCAGAATGGAGATTTCAGCTCTGTGAAATTGTGCAGAATGGAGATATCAGCTCTGCAGAATTGCAATGGTGCTATGGTGTTTGAGGAGTTAGGAAGTTGGTACCATACCAGTCAGTGATTGATCAAGCCAGACAGAGATGCTTTCACACTACCCTTCATGAAATACAAAGGAATCAGGTGATAGGATGGATAAGTATTAACCCCCTTTAGTGGTAGTCAGTCCACATGGCCAACTTTTTAAGTTCGTTTAGTATTGAGGATTTCTGTTACTTTAATTCAAACCTCTACCTCATATGGCAATTTTGGGGGTTTTTTTTGCAAACCTATCCATTCTATCCAGAGCATCCCACATGAAAAACTACAATAATGTAATAAGACATATTGTGAAGCATTCATATTTACCGACATGTATTATCTATATAAAAGTGATTTGATTGACAAGGTTGTTGCAAAGCACTCAGTGAGTTGTGCTGAATTAATCTTAACAAAAAAAAATATTACTTAAAGTGGAACTGTCAATCTGTAAAAAATAAGTGATTTTGAAAGTGTGTTTATAATCTCTTCAGTTACTTCCAGCCATGTTTTACAGCTTTCTCTCTTTATGAGTTTGTGCTGGGTGGCATGCCAAGCAGGCTAACATATCACTCTGTTTCTCACCACATCTTAATATGTCAGAGTATTGTGCTTTGGAAAACTGCTAACATAAATATATGTGATTTAGAATGCTGTTTCAAATTCATCTATTTGTTACAAAGTAACATATCCACTTTAAAGTACTCATGTGGCATGGTCTTTGAAGGAGCAGCCTGTCCTTTGAGGAGTACTATCCAATCAGGTTCATATTTATTAAAACTAAACTGGTAAATTCCCTCTCCCTAACAGGGATGATGTAACAAACAATCCAGTTTGTTTATAGTGCCCATCTTACTTAAGAAGGTGTTATTGGGATTAGTTATTTCTTGGAATTGGGTAAACATAAGGGACTCTATAACCTTATATGAGGTAGAATGATATTATATAAGGCAAAGATGATCCATGAACACGTATATGGGTATACGGCAGCCAGATTTAATCAAGATCTACCCAGATCGGGGTCATTGGATAATGATGATGAACTATTTCCATCTGGAAAAGCGCTGTGACAATAACATCACTGCAATCCATGCCATGGTGAGGTACGTACGTTCGTACCCATTTTGGAAGCAGAATAAAAATCTGAGCGTGAGAGAGAGGAGTGTACACAATAGCCAAGATTGCCAGATCCTAAACACATATGAACAATGTCTGCTGCAGGGATACAGGGTGTATTCCTCGTAGCCATGCAACCTGCATTTTATGTGCCCAGTTTTAAAGTGTTGATCTGGCAACTCTAATAATATCATTGTGAATTCTAAGCTTGTGTTTGGGGCATAGCTTCGCAAGTTCCTTGTGAAAGCGAAAAAAATATTTGTGTCGTAATTAACTAAATGACCCTCTTCACTCAACTCACGTTTATATTCAGCCATCAACCGCTTCAGTGCCGTTCCCGCCATCACCGGGAATAGGCTACCTCCACCGTTTGTTTACTACGGAAGGGGAGAGAACTGCTTCCTGGACACGTCACCGTACCGAGAACAGGGCACGCATGCGTCAACTAAGTAAAATGCATGCGCGTATCTACTAATTCTTGACTATTTTGGTTAAGTTTTTGTGTAGGGTTCAGAGAGTGGGATAGATGTGAACTAGTTTAACTGTTTTAATGATATTTGCATATCTCCCAAGTGTCCCTCTTTTAAACTCAAATCTCTCTTTCCCACCCTGATGTCCCTCTCTTTTTAGGAGATCCAACTGTTTGATGTGTATATAAATGTGTCAAATTGATCCAGAGCAATAAAACTCACATTAACCCCTTAAGGACCCCTGACGTACCAGGACCGTCACGGTCCTTGAAATACTCAAGGACCGATGACGGTCATGGTACGTCACGTACTTTTTACTTACAGCGCTCTACCGGGAGCGCTGTAAGTAAAAATAGGGCCTGAAATTGACTGCTCCAAGATCGGAGCGATCTCTATCAGGCCCCATAATGACGCGCCGATACGCGTGACAGGTCACGTGTACCGGCGCGTCCAAGTGCGCCTATGCGGTCATTATGGGACGGAAATGTCCAATGACCGCCAGTCCTTAAGGGGTTAATGTTTGTTTAAACATCAGTATATGTGTTTATACATTAGTCTGTGTAAATATAATACATTGGTTTTGTTATAAGTCATTTATTAGCTTACACAGGAGGTATTAATAGGTCATGAAATAGCCTAAATTTCACAGTAATGCCCCTCCCACCAGCCACGCCCACAGCAACACCCCCTAAAACACAAGTGTCCCTCTTTGGCAATTTGAAATGTTGGGAGGTATGACATTTGTATTAGGCTATTTTTATTATTTAGCTTACGGAGTTAAAATGTATTTCCCTGTATTCGTTTCAGAATATAATAAAACCTTATGCTATGGCAGCAGCTGGTGTGTTCCTGTGTTATAAACATATTAATTAATTCATTCATTCATTCATTATAGCACTGAGACACCTTGGTAAGTCTAAATATGTACATTCAAAGTGAATCTGTCACATTTCCAAAATTTCACCTTTAGTTAGAGAATACGTATTGGCATTACTTTCATAATTTTATCTCCACCCCAATGGGTTTATTTCACTTATTTGGCAGAAGGTGTGTACTCAGGAGGAATGGGTTGATTTCAACACAGTTGAGTAAATTATGATGCAGGCTGTGCTGCATAAACCAGAAAACTGTGCCCTGCTTGTGTTATAGATAGGTCACATAAATAATCTAAAAAAAGTGGTTCTCAGCTAGGTGCTGTGGCACTTTGGTGTGCCACAGATATCCACGTAGTGTGCCCCTTATTTTTTATGGAGACTTTGATTAAGATAGAAGAATTCATTTTAAAATATATATTTATGGAAATTGTCATTCACAATATGTTTATTTTTGTTACTATGGTTGTAAAACCTAACAATACCTGCATATTTATATACTGTATGTTTCATTATGCCCTTGATAAATTACATAAGATAGGTGAAGGGTGCCCCTTAAATTCCATTTTGCATGTTAGGGGTGCCTTGAGTGAAAAAATATTTAGAACCACTGATCTAAAACATTACACAGACAGGTAAAAAAAAATGCAAGGTATGAACTCTTAATATAGCTACCTTTTGTAGAAACGAAAAACCGTATAATGACATGATCAAACCCACACTCAAGAGTTGGCTATGTCAATCTATAAAAAATAATGCTATAACGGATAGGCGGGGAGGTGCCCGCCAACCTTTTGTCTTAGTTCCCGGGGCTCTCCTTCTCAACGCCGGACTGGCGCCGTCGAGTGCACCGGTCGAGCAAATCAGCATTCCGGAGGTCGACTCAAAGTGGCGTCGAACCTCGGGAAGACCGATTCTGCCTCAAAGGATGCGGCTACCGGAGAGGTCACGGCACTCGAACACCGTCGAACAAGCACAGGAACGAATCAGGAAAAATGTAGCAGGAACCACAGACTGTATCCCCAGCCGTTCGAGCACTCCGGTGCTCGACTCGAAGGTTGAAGCTTGTACAGGGAAACCAAAGGGCAGAGTCCACGTTGCCGCCTGACAGGATACGAAGGTCGGTAGCGGGATCCTGGCAGCAGACGGACGAACGTACAGGAACCTGGTTCGAATGGGCGGCAGAGTGGCCACTTTAACCATGGGAACAAACAGACTCCAGGACTCTGGTTCACTCCTAAAGTAACACACTCTTTATTGAACAACCAACACATCTTTTATACAGTTACAACATGATACCACAATAGGGAGGGGAAGGGCCAGGCATTCTAATGCAGGCTTGGCCCAGGGACCAATCCGACACAATGGGATATGACACAGGGCAAAACAGACCAATGTCTGGACAAAGACAATGGACTGATTGGAGGGAATACACATTCGAGAACTGGGCCAGGGGTTGAAGCACGTACACACTAGTTTGAATATGCAGCTTCAACCCTGGCCAATCAGTGTGCGCAGTGAGTCGTACGTCGGCCAATCTGGCGTCGATTCACTGCCACCGGTTTCCCGCGTTCGAGACGGCATTGATGCCTCGAACAAAGGAACCGGGGAACCACCGGTTTCGGTGCTCGTGTATCCCTCATACATTATACTATACAATACATTAAACATGCGATATTCGACCTTCGACAATATACAAAACGTACGACATTCTACATAAATCTTTTAACATAATGATAGGTAAGCCCCTATCAAAGTTTAAATAAGGCCACAGGGCCATAGTCTTTGAGAAAACTGTTCGTGGTCCAGACAAGGGCCTAAGTAACGGATAACATCCGTTACAAATGCCTTGGATTATGTTTTTGGATTTACAGCATATGATTTTAGAGGGGGCTGATACTCTTCAATTCATAAGAAATCTTTAGTTTAAGTTCTTTCACCCCTTCCGAGATGTCATTGCCTTCATTCTAGTGGGACTTTTGCCTTAAAGGGATAGTAATGCTTCAAAATAAAAGAAGCTCCAATTAATGTTTATAGCATTTGGGCCATGGAGAGTGTTATTTCATTACTGTCAAAGTTGTAGTTCAAGAGTAATTGAATGATAAATTATCTCCCTCCTGCCCCTTTTACTGATGTAACATTGCTCACCTTAGAACAGAAAGGTGGTGTCCAGATGACTTGCAGAGAGGGACAATCTTCAATTAGCATAAGGGAAAAACCTGTCAAGGGGGTAGGGTTTTCATTGTTCTCACAGTAAGAAAATTGTCCCTTTCTGTGAGCTGTCTGGTCTTAAGACCAGATTCCACATTTGAGGGGAAGTGGCTTACACTAGGTAAAAGGGGCGGGAGGGGGATATTTTATCATTCAAATACTCTTGATCTACAACTCTGACAGTATTGAAATAACACGCTCCATGGTCCAAATACTATGAAGATTAATTGGAGCTGCTTTTACAAGTAGTTTGCCGAGGCTTCTGTATATTGAAATTAACAGGTTGTGCTATATGTGACGTTCAAAAGATATGAAGAGATAAAGATCCTCCTCCCACTCCTTCTTGACATGTCATGCAGAAGCTATAAGCTGATGAGGATGGATGCGGCGAGGGACAAACTTCAGTAAGCAAAGGGAAATCCTGCCCTCCTTCATCAAGGGGGGCAGGATTTCCCATATACTTACTGAAGTTTGTCCCTTGCTGCAGCTGTTGAGTCGCACAATACGACTAGCCATTCAGTGGGAGGCAGCCAGAAGGGGCGGGCAGGGGGTATCTTTATCTCTTCATATATTTTGAACAACACAAAAGTAAGGTGTTATACATAGCGCAACTTAATTTTAATATACAGAAAACTTGGCAACTACTTGTAAATAGACATTACTAACCCTTTAATTCAAGTTTACATATATTAAAAATCGCCTATGTGTAATTTTATCCAAAAGACCTGCAAATATACAGTTAAAGGATAGTAATGTTTCACAAAAACAGCAGCTCCAATTAATCTTCATGGTATTTGAGCCACAGAGATTGTTATTTCAGTACTGTCAGAGTTGTAGTTCAAGAGTAATTGAATGATAAAGTATCCCCCTCCCGCCCCTTTTACCTAGTGTAACACTGCTTTCCTCAGATGTGGAATCTGGTTGTAAGACCAGACAGATAACAGCAGGCGACAATATTCCTACTCTTATCTTAATTGAAGATTGTCCCTTTCTGCAGTCTACCTGGGCACCTCCCAGCTGTTCTGAGGTGAGCAGTGTTACATCAGTGAAAGGGGCTGGAGGGGGATATTTTATCATTCAATTACTTTTGAACTACAACTCTGACAGAACTGAAATAACACTCTCTAAGGCCCAAATACTATGAGTATTAGTTAGAGCTGCTTTTATTATGAAACATTACTATCTCTTTAAGAATATATTAGTACTTATTACCATATGCTAATTGCGGTTCCAGTGACATTTCATTGACTAATTAACCCCTTAAGGAGCGGTGCGCGCACGCGCGGCCTGCACTTGAGGACCATGGGTCTTTTTTTTTTTTAAAGTTCCGGTTCAGGGCTTCCGGAGCCGCGTGCAGCCGCACCAGGAGCCCTGACCTCCATGCCGTGCCAAGACCGTCACTGGTCCTTAAGTGCCGGACCGTCTTGACGGCCCTGGCACGTCAGTGGTCCTTAAGAGGTTAAGCTTTTCAGTGATGTTTCATTTGCTTATGAAGTAGTCTCAGTTATGCCATATGCTAATGAAGGTGTCAGTGACATTTCATATGCTAATTAAGGTGTCAGTGACATTTCATATGCTAATGAAGCATTGTGCAGTACCAGTAAATTTTCAATTTGCACAGAAATAAAAGTGCAAATACTTCCTAAATTATACATCTGTTGGAATTTTGGTTAAAGTGACATAAGTAGTTTTTTTTTTTTTTTAATTTAATATTTATTGAGTTTTCAGCAAAATAAGAGAACAGAAATGAAGAAGGGAAAACAAATCGGGGTCAAGAATAACACCAATATGAGGAAAACACAATCAAAACAAATGCGGAGCGATTTCAGCAAGTATGATGCATTATAGAGGAAGCCACATCTGGATACTGATAGGGAGGAGAGAAGAGAGAAAAAAAAAAGAAAGAAAGAGAGGATATCAATGGTCAACAACAACCCAGAACACTTAGCGGATCAGTGAGTCACGGAGAAACTCAGGGGGAGCCACCACATCGACCCACGGTGACCAAATCTTGAGGTAAGTGGAGGAAGAATTGCGAATATATGCAGTCAGTTTCTCCATTCTGATAAAATCCCAGATACGGCTATCTAGTATGGCGTGGCCAGGTGGCAAAGATTTCCAGTGACGAGCAATGTGACAACGGGTCATGGCACAAATCCTAAAAACCAGTTTGTTAGCACAACTGGGGAGGGGCGGAGTATGGGACGACCTGTTAAGCAGGGCTGTCCAAGGGTCAGGGATCAATTCTACACCCAAAGCCAAGCTCAGCAGTTGGAAAATGTAATTCCAAATATCAGTTACAGCAGGGCAGTACCACCACATATGAAGAAAAGTACCCTCCAGCCCACAGCCACGAAAGCATAGCTGGGAGGTGGAGGGGAAAATGCAATGCAATCTGGTGGGGCCGTAGTACCACCTAGCCAATACTTTGTATGCATCCTCTTTCACCAGGGTGCAAGGAATTAAGCTGTTGACGTTACTGGTAATAGCATTCCATTCCTCGGGGTCTAAGGTCTCGCCAAGATCTGATTCCCAAAGAGTACGGTACGGCAGTGGCTGTGGATATAGGGAGGAAAGGAGAAGGGAGTATATCTTGGAAATAGCTCCGCTGCCCGAAGGGGAAGAAGAGCAAAGGTATTCGAAGAGGGGGAGGGTCGCTGCCGAAGTAAGATCTAACAAAGTGCTGAACTTGAAGGAAGTTAAAGAACTCGTTAGGAGGGGCCCCATATTTCTCTCAAAACTGTACCCACGAAAGGGGGTGTTTACAAAGAGGAGGTCAGACACCCTAGAAATCCCTTTAGCAGTCCACCAACTAAAGTGCGCCGGGGTAAGACCGGGGGGAAAAGCTGGGTTACGGAATAGGAAGCACAGGCTAGTGTGAGGTGACGTAAGTTGATCTGTATATCTACATTTATGCCAGAGAGACAGCGTCAGAGAAACTGTAGAGCTGTTGGACAACGATCCAAGTGATAGGGAAGGCATCCAAAACAGATCCGCCGCCGGTGGGTAAGAGAAGAGCAAAGTTTCCAATCCAACCCAGTGTGGCACATTATTCACAGAATGCATTAGGACCACCATGGCAAATTGAGCCACATTATAGTAGGACCAAAGATACGGGATTGACAATCCCCCGCAGAGCGGTGTGTATGAAGTCGCCCTGATCGAAGTCGAGGCCATTTCGAATTCCAAATAAACAGCAAAATATGTTGTTGGAGAGATCTAATATCCCGGGGCAGGTGAGGAACAGACAGAGCTCGGAATAAGTTTAGGAGTCTGAGCAGCAGGGACATTTTGACCGCATACATCCTGCCAAACCAAGAAATACGGTAAGAATGCCATCTATCCAGATCAGTGTGAAGGGATCTGAGTAAAGGAGTAAAATTTGCCCTGTAGAAAAAGGAGGTGGAAACCGTAAGCTTGACCCCTAAAGAAGATAAGAAAGAATCACCCCAACGAAAGTCAATATTCAAAGTCAGCAACTTCTGCAGGGGGGCTGGTTTGGAAATGTTCAGGGCCTCACACTTAGAATGATTTACCTTGAATCCCGAAATAGAGGTAAAAGTCTGCAAGACAGAGTAAAGGTTCGGCAGAGAGGTCATAGGGGAAGTCACGGTAAGCAGGATGTCATCCGCAAAGAGGCTTAGTTAGTAGTCCTCCAAACCCACTGTCAGCCCCTGGATGTCCTGGCAACAACAGGTAGAACAGGCCAAGGGTTCGATACACAAGGCAAACAAAAGAGGAGAAAGAGGACAGCCTTGGCGAGTCCCATTAAGAATTGGGAAAACCCCGGAGTTGACACCATCCACGGACACAACCGCTGCCGGATCAGCGTAAAGAGACCGAATGCCCCACAGAAAGGGACCAGAAAAACCAAAAGCCTCCAACACTGACCACATGTAGTCCCAGTCCACCCAGTCAAAAGCCTTTTACGCATCCAGGGAGAGAAGCATCATAGGAGTGGAGCGGGCTCGCGCCGCCTGGGAGAGATTAATTACCCGGCGGATGTTGTCAGGAGCTTCCCTACTGGATGCACGAGTGAGGGAAGAAGCCAAGAGACATAACGCTAGGATTTTAGCGAAGAGCTTGACATCAAAGTTGATAAAGGAGATCGGGCGGTAGCTGAAACAAGAGTTTGGGTCCTTACCATCCTTCGGGATAACCACAATCCGGGCTAAATGCATTTTCGCTGGTGGACGATCTTCGTGTAGAAAAGGATTAAAAAGTGTAGTCAAATGGGGAAGAAGGGTAGATTGAAATGCTTTAAAGTAAGCAGCCGTGTAACCATCGGGGCCAGGAGCCTTGGAGGATTTAAGAGTCTTCAGAGCGGCAGAAATCTTGTAACGGTTTGTTTGACACACAGACACAGTAGGTTTAGACAAAACACAGTTTTATTGAACAGTTGTAATAACA
This sequence comes from Rhinophrynus dorsalis, assembly GCA_037306005.1. Lineage (NCBI taxonomy): Eukaryota > Metazoa > Chordata > Amphibia > Anura > Rhinophrynidae > Rhinophrynus > Rhinophrynus dorsalis. Next base: position 155,360,180 of record CM074725.1, read on the forward strand.
ATAACCCTCACGGGTCCAGTAATATATCAGCAATATAGTACAGACACAGGACAGGTTACAATGAGGTATACCCACACGGGTCCAGTATATGCAAGTAATACAGAATACAATATACTGACACAGGTCAGGCAGTTTTTGTGTGATAATCAAGTTAGGCAGCACTGAATGGGTTACTATTAGGCCAGAAGGACTGACAGACCCTAATAGCACGAGGCCCTTTAAGAAACTCAATCTTGAAGAAAGAGCACAATATCGAGTAACACCCAAGCAGTAATGGAGACCAGAGCAACTTGTAGACTGCCGTAACAGTAACGGAGACCAGGGCAACTTGTGGACTGCCGTAGCAGTAACGGAGACTAGAGCAACTTGTGGACTGCCGTAGCAGTAATGGAGACCAGGGCAACTTGTGGACTGCCGCAGCAGTAACGGAGACCAGAGCAACTTGTGGACTGCAGTAGCAGTAACGGAGACTAGAGCAACTTGCCCGGAGAGGCACTCAACCGGGGACTGCACAGAGGGAAGGAACACACAGCAATGTCGCCTGGGCGACACCGGTAACAACGGAGACTAGACTGCAGAGAGGATCCTGTCACAACCCCAACCGGAGACCGGATAAATAACTAGAGGAGCCCAGCCGGGCCGGGTCGGTACACAAAGCAGGAATGCCAGCCAATCCGAGTCGGTACACAGAGCAGGAACGTCAGCCGGGCCGGTTCGGAACACAGAGCAGGAACGTCAGCCAATCCGAGTTGGTACACAGAGCAGGGACGTCAGCCGGGCCGGGTCGGTACACTGAGCAGGAACGTCAGCCAACCTGAGTCGGTACACAGGACAGGAACGAGATGCAGAGTAGTCAGACAGTCCGGGTCGGTACACAGGCAGGAACAAGATGCACAGTCGTCTGGCAGGCCGGGTCGGTACACAGAGATCACACGAAATACAGGAACAAGCGCTGGTACGGAAACACCAAGAAAGGGCACCGGATAAGTGACAAGGCCCAGTATTTAAGGACAAATACTGGGCGGGGACAAGTCACTTCAACCAATGAGCGAGATCAATAGAGGAAACTGACAGAATGTCGCCAGCATAGCACGGGCACTGTGATAGATCTCCTGTACAGAAACGTCCGCATTCAATGACTGGAGAGCATCAGGCGGCAAGGAGGGTAAATGGCAGGAACGCAAAAAAGAAAGCAGGCGGGAGTGAGTTGTCAGGGAATGCTGTACCTTACCGCTATCACAGAGCAAGCCATAGAACTCCGCAAATGCAGCCGCAATCTCCGATGTCTTGTAAGTCAAAGCTCCCGACTGAGAGCATACAGAGCTAATAGTGCAATATTTAACTTGTTGCCGCAGTTTGGACGCCAGCATCACGTCCGGTTTATCACATTTCTCGAAGAACATTTGGCGGGTCCATTGCAGAGCACAAAGGACCTCCTCTGACACTAACAAATTTAATTCACCCCGTAAGTTAGTGAGGTGGAGTAGTTTGGCAGGGGTAGGGTCAAGTTTATGAGACTGTTCAGCAGTGTGTTGTAAAGCGGAAAGTCTAGAGCAATCCTCCATCCTGGCTCTCTTCAGCCAGGAGGCAGTGGCAATAAGCTTGCCCCGCATAAACGCCTTGTGTGCTGTCCACAGGGTACCAATAGAAATATCAGGCGAAGCATTAAGGGTAAAGTATTCATCCGGAGCCGTGACTATGTCAGATCGGATCACAGGGTCAAGCAATAGGGAATTGTTGAAGTGCCAGGTAGGAGGGCCCAAAGTGCCAGAGAGACTAGAAAAAGAGCATTCGATAATGGCGTGATCTGACCAGGTGAGATCATGAATTCTGGCCGAGCATAGCTCACTCACCACAGACTGATTGGCAAAAAGATAATCGATCCTGGAGTAGTTACCATGGGGATGGGAAAAGAACATGTAATCCCTGGTACTGGGGTGAAGCAGGCACCAACAGTTATGTAGTTTGTGAGAACGTACCAAGCCAGCCAGGAGTTTCGATTTCAAGAGTAGGGTAAGGTCCAGAGGTGGGGTAGAACGATCCAGAATCGGGTCGAGCAGAGCATTAAAGTCACCCCCAACCAGGAGAGAAGAGGTCAGGACCTGATCCAGAATAGCAGAGAGAGCAGAATAGAAATGTGCATCTCGCTCAGTGGGGGCATATACGTTTAGTAAGGACAAAGGGGAACCTTGCACAGTACCCTTTACCAACAGATATTGACCCACGGGTCACGAGAAATTTGCGTCACCTGAAACCCTACTGAATTGTGAATCTGAATGGAAACCCCATTTTTCCTAGAGTAACCCGAGGAATGGAAGTGCAAATTGTAACGTTGATCCCAGTACCTAGGAATGGATGAGGAGCAGAAGTGAGTTTCTTGAAGGAATACAATATCAGCTCTAAGAGAGACATAGTTTCTCAAAGCCATTCTGCGCTTCTGAGGTGCATTAAGGCCTTTAACATTATGGGACAGTATCCTTAAAGAAGACAAAGAGGAGGAGGGTGGACCCACTCCCACAGACGGGGAAACCAGGGAAGCCATTCCAAGTCCGAGTCTGGGAGATGAGGAGAAAAAAAAAAAGGAAAGGGGGGGAGGAGAAAGAAAAGAGGAGAAGAGAAGGAGGGAAAGTGAAAGGAAAAGAACAGGGAAGAAGATGTAAATCTGAAGGGGACACCGCTATAGGTGTCTAAGAGATCTTACACCAACACAGGTCTGGGAAAGAGACCCACTACCCAAAGGTTTAGCTGCCACCCCCAGCCACCCTAAGGACGGAAAATGTTCCCATAAAACAGCACAAGGTGAGGCAGGACCCATAGTACAAAACATCAATACAGTACCAATAGAAAAAGAAGGCAATGGATAGCAGCGTGGAGCTCATCAAAATAGGGGTCATGTTTCATAAAAACAGCACATTAGTAAGGCAATGTAATACAGTCTTGAGCTGTACATCCTCGTGAGCATCAGGTGGAGGACCAGAGGCACCAGACTGGCAGAGAAAACACCTGCCTATAGCCCCCATACAGAGCTCCCAAAAAGTGGGAGGTATCTGCTAGGGGGGTCCTGAAAGCCACTTAGAATTCCCCCCAGCCCATCACATCCAGTAGGGTCCTGGTACATGTAACCAATGACTCGGGCACCCAGGAGAGTGCGCAAACAGAGAACAAACCTGGGCGGCCAAGCCCCAGGAGCCACCCCCAACCCAATACATGGGCCTATCCCACAAGAAGCGTAAACACGAAAGAAGATCCCACGCTTCCCCCACTGCCCACAAGGGCAATGAGGGAAGGAGAAAAAGTCTTTACTCTGCATTTAAGGTTGTTTGAAGTTCTCTTGCTATTTTGCGCAGAGCTTCAACTTGGGGGAGGTAAGTGACACAAGTGGCACACGGTTTCCCTTATGCTGTTCTTTGTAGCTCAACAGATCTTTTCTTGGTATGTGAGTAGCTTTCTGTATCTGACTGTCAATAATCCTTGCACTGTAACCTTGTTTAGATTTTACACCTACTTTGTAGGCAGGGTAATGTGCCGTTTATTTGTATTTTTGCTCTGGGCACTCCTTACCACCAGCTGTTTTAAATTGGGAGGCTGTCAGAAGGAGAGTTCTGACATGGCGGACCGTGACAAGCAGCTCCAGAAACTCAGAGGAGACTTTATAAAACAGGGTTACAGTGCAAGGATTATTGACAGTCAGATACAGAAAGCTACCCACATACCAAGAAAAGATCTGTTGAGCTACAAAGAACAGCATAAGGGAAACCGTGTGTCACTTACCTCCCCCAGGTTGAAGCTCTGCACAAAATATCAAGAGAACTTCAAACAACCTTACATACAGATGAAAGACTTAAGAACATATTCCCACAGACTCCCTTACTCTCCTTCAGACAGCCTCCCAATTTAAAACAACTGATGGTAAGGAGTGCCCTGAGCAAAAATTCAAAAATGGAACATTACCCTGCCTACAAAGTAGGTGTAAAACCTGTGCACACATTTACACCACAGACAAGATACCCATAACGAACACCCAGTTACACCATAAGATCAACGGTAATTTCACCTGCAAATCATCCAGTGTAATATACCTCATCATGTGTGCAAAATGCCCAACAGCTCTTTATGTGGGGAAAATGGGACAGAAATTACATAAGAGGTTTAATTCTCACAGATCCAGCATTAACAACAAAAAGACAGAGACACCAGTGGGAGAACATTTTTGCCAAAGTGGGCATGGTGTCAGGGACATTAGACTGACTGTACTGATGGGACAATTTCGCACTCAGACGGACAGAAAATTATGGGAGGTAAAATTAATGCTACAATTTGACTCTTTGACTTATGGGCTGAATAGAGACAGAGTTTTTGTCACATTATCACATTGTGAATTAACTTTTATGACAGTCCCTCTGGGATCATAAATACCTGGACTCAGAGGAAGAATGCAATTTAAATCACATCCTCTACCATTGACTGAGGAAGAGACCTAAGAAGTCTTGCATTTTAAATCTGTTTAGTTAGCTAATAAATGTTTCAACTTTACTTAATTTTTGCCTCCTGTATTTCTACAGCTAACATGGTACCAACTCTCATCTGGTGTCAGATAGTTGTCTGATATCTGCTCTGTAATCCAAAGAGTTAACAAGACAATAGCGTTATCAGTGTTATCAGCTGGTCTTTTGACTGTTGTGCTGTCTTCCTTTAAGGATTCGAGTACAGATCTTTCAGCAAGAGAAAGATTAGGTATTTTCTGGTGGTATGAATGGTGTCAGCATTGCTGCTGATTCTGCAAATGTATGTTCTAATTGCAGGATCTGTGTTCGAGGGATCAAATTTATTCTTCGGTCACAGAGCAGGAGTGTAGTCAGATGGAGCATTTTTAAAGAGGGTTTTGAGATTAAGCTGCCTTTGGAATTTCTGGGTGTCAACTTCCATGCTAAATCTGTTGGGCATAGTGGTGGGTACAAAGGAAAGATCGCTTTTTAATAATGAAAGTTAGGCAGAGCTTAAAGTCCTGTTAGTCAAGTTAAAGACTATGTTTTCAATGTAGTGGGTGGTTTTGTACAGTTTCTGATGTTTGCCTCCCCACCTAGGGTACAGACATCACCGACCATGCCTCTTTTGTTGAATGCTTGTCTGAACCAAAAGAAGGCAAGTCGGGAGAGTTAGGTGGAGGAGGGTTGGGGGATTTGGAAGCAATTGGTTCCTCAGAATCTGACTGAGAGGAGTTTCCTGAACCAAAGTCAATGGTGGCTACGTTTTTTTGGTTTAACTATACGTCTAGTACTCCTCTTCTGCATAGTAGAGCTATCCCTTTGACCAGATAAGCAGTGGTACACTCTGTTATCCTTATAATCTTCCTGTACCTTTTGTAATTTTCTATTTTTAAAGAAAATCAATTCCTGCTTATATTTAGAAATGGTGGTACTCAGCTTACTGTACCAGTTAGAAGATGAGTCTTGTATAAGTGTGTCTATGGGTACATTCAGAAGTTTGTAATTCCTGTCTAACTTGTTTGCGCATTTAACCAACTTCTTCCACCACTAGCACCACCAGATCAAATGAGCATTTACTGATTATCATACATCAGCGACGACAGAACTTGGGGTTATTGTGATCTATAGTGGACACATTATGTATTCTAAAGCCCCTAGGAATCTGCCCACTACGGTGGTAGTCAGATAAAAAAGACCATGCAGGTATAAATCTTTTTACCATTTATTGAGTTTAAGTAATTGATAATATATAGATTAAGAGGTGACTCACCTATATCCCTTTCCATGGGTAATGGAGTAAATAAAATGTTCTCAAAATTCGTTTTGCTCAACATGGATGTTGTCTTCAATCTGTTACTGATGTTTTTCTCTTTCACTCGGGGGGCATCACTTGCCAGCTGCTCCGCGATGTACTGGTCTGACCTCCTGCACATTGGGGAGCATGTCCCTACAACTGACTGGCAACCTAGTTCTCTGTTGTTAGACTCACTTAGGAAGTTATGGTCACCACTAGCACCACCAAATCAAATGAGCATTTACTGATTATCATACATCAGCGACGACAGAACCTGGGGTTATTGTGATCTATAGTGGGCACATTATGTATTCTAAAGCCCCTAGGAATCTGCCCACTACGGTGGTAGTCAGATAAAAAAAACCATGCAGGTATAAATCGTTTTCCCATTTATTGAGTTTAAGTAATTGATAATATATAGATTAAGAGGTGACTCACCTATATCCCTTTCCGTGGGTAATGGAGTAAATAAAATGTTCTCAAAATTCGTTTTGCTCAACATGGATGTTGTCTTCAATCTGTTACTGATGTTTTTCTCTTTCACTCGGGGGGCATCACTTGCCAGCTGCTCCGCGATGTACTGGTCTGACCTCCTGCACATTGGGGAGCATGTCCCTACAACTGCCTGGCAACCTAGTTCTCTGTTGTTAGACTCACTTAGGAAGTTATGGTCATATCACTAACACATGTAATTTGCTGATCTTTAACTTCTCTCTGCCCACTGATTTCTATCTAGGGGACCCATCAGATATTACAAGTGTGCCCATATCATTAAAGGGATAGTAATACTTCATTTTAACTTTATTTTATTTTGTAGGCATTAAAAAAACATGAAGAATGATATAAGTCTTATCTCTGAAACCTTTATGGTTTAAGAGATATTCACAAACAAAGTATCCCCCCCCGTTCAACCAGATCAGAAGGGAGATGCCCAGGTAGACTGCAGAGAGGGACAATCTTCAATTAAGATAATGGAAAAAGCTGAAAAACTTGTCAAGGGGGGAAGGGCTTTCATTGTTTTCATACAGAGAAAATTGTCCCCTTCTGTTATCTGTACTGTCATACAACCAGACTCACATCTGAGAAGAGATGGCTTACACTAGGTAAAAGGGGCTGGGAGGGGAACTTTGCTTGTGAATATCTCATAAACCATAAAGGTTTGAGAGATAAGACTTATATCATTCTTCATGTTTTTTTAATGCCTACAAAATAAAATAAAGTTAAAACGAAGTGTTACTATCCCTTTAAGTACCCCCCTCTTATGATAATAACCTAATTTTCATAAACATGCTAAGCATCATCCATGCTAATTTTATTTTTAGTATTTTTTTTTAATTTCCAATGCTTTATTGAAGGCAAGAATTGTACAGAAATCACAAGTTCCGCATTCAAATCCATACATAGTATAATAAATAATCCATGCAATATACTCATACAATATCAGGTATTTTGTCCAGGACCATGTTCAAGGAGATGTACAATCACTAGGTGCATTATCAGTCATAAGAGAAGCCCCTAGAGTGGAAAGTATTACTGGGCGAACAAAGTTCAAGGTGGAAGTAAAGATAAGAGAGACAATAAGAATAGACGAGAAGAGATAAACAGACAGAAGAGTACAGAGTAAAGAGGGGGGAGTAAGGAGGAGGTGGGGGGAGGAGTCACAAGGGTAAAGGGATGGGTAAAAATAGGAGAGGGTGTGTTGGAATGCGAGATATAGTGTTGTAAAACTGCATCTCATTGCGCTGTTGGTCCTGGTATATTCAGAAACTATCACGGTCCCCGTGATTCCCTGTCAATCCTTGCTGTGTTACCTGTGCATTGGAGGAAGCTGATTGGCCCGCCCAGGATGTTCCTTTATATACTGGGTTTTGGGCACTTGTCAGTTGCCCTTTCGTGGTGTTCCTGAGCCTGTGCCTTGTTGCTGTGTTTCTGCATTCCTGTGTACCGACTCGGCTAGTCTGACCATTCCGTTGTTCCTGCTCCGTGATTGACCCGGTTCTGGCTGACGTTCCTGCTCCGTGATTGACCCGGCTCTGGCTGACGTTCCTGCTCCGTGATTGACCTGGCTCTGGCTGACGTTCCTGCTCCGTGATTGACCCGGCTCTGGCTGACGTTCTTGCTCCGAGTACTGACTCCGGTTGGAGTCCAGCGCTGTGTTTGTTCCTGAGTTCCTGTGTGATCCTGGTCGCCGGCTGGCGACATTCTGAACTGTGTTTATGTTGCTCTGACTAATCCTCTCTTTGTCTACTGGGCCGTTGTCTGAGCCTGTTCCATAGCACTGCTGAGCTGTAGTCTCCTTACCGAACCCGTATTAACCCTTGCTGTGCCAGTTGCCTCCGATATCTGAGCCTGTTCTCTTTCACTTGCCAAGCCAGTGTATTCCGTTTGAGCCTGTTAACACTTATTGAGCCTGTGCCTTTCCGACCTTGCCTACCTATTTGCACTAGCAGAGCTGTTGTTCTCTCCGGTGCCCGTTAGCACCGAGACCGCGCCGGTTGGCGTTGGTACCTCCATTGGCTCTTGCTGTATGTGCCCCGCTGGACACCGGAGGGGTGTCCCGGTTCCGGTCACTAAGTGCTCAATGTGTTAGCCATCTACCGTATCACAATTTACGTTGGCTCATTATCGCTTGTGCAGTGATTGCTCCGCTCTGGCACCCAAGGGGTGTTTACGGCTCTTCTCCCGTTGGCATACGCAGGGTTATATCCGTGACAATATTGAGGGCGATTCAGGTTCTGGTCCGTTTACTCTTGCAGTGGCTTTACTCCAGATTATTCCACTAAGGTGGTATAGGCTCAGCCCTGGGCATTTGCTGGTCAATCTGGGCATTCATGTGCAAAGGTATCTGAGACTGATTAGTTCAGTCACACAATACACCCTTCTTTGCACCATCAAGAGACTGATATCAACTTCTGGGCGTTGGCCAATCAGTTTACTAAACAGTCTATTTCTCCACATTTAACCCTGTATATTTGCTTACCTGTGCTGTTTAACTCTGCTATACACATTTGGGCCTGTATCTCACCTTTACCATTCCTGGCCCCCAGGGGCGCTGTTCATTCATTTTTATTTCAAGAAAACTGTGTTTTTACTATACCAGTGTCTGAGTGTCAGAAAACCGTAACAGAAACTCATGCCAAGAGGAGAATGAGGGGTAAAAAGCAGCATATCTGCCTGTGGAAATGTAGTGTAATATCTAGAATCCCCTTCAAACTCAACTTCCAATCTAAAAGTGTGTGTCTGGGGGGTGGGGTCATGAGACCTCAATTTTTTTGGAATGCACGTTCTGGCAGCCATAATTAACAGACTCCAACTTCTTATTGCATGAGGCGAGATCTGGCTCTTAACAAAAGCACTTATGGGGTGCATGGGGGTGATATCTTCGTTAAGCGAGAGGAGTGGGTGTGAACAGACTCCCAGAAGCCAGGCACAGGCATGCACATATATGGAGCAACGAGCACTCCACAGCCCCACACCTCCAACATCTCCCATATTCCCCCATTTTAAATTTAGCTAGCAACTGTGGAGATCTAAATCATCTTACTAATATTTTGTAGTTGGTCTCCTTTAGGATCATGCTTAAAATATGTCTACAGTTCAGCTCATTAGCCCTCTTCCATCGGGTGTCAGTGAAAGTGAGTTTTAATTCTGCTTCCCATGATAGCCTGGCAGGAGGATGTGAACCAGGAGTAGAAAGACAGAGGAGTGTGTATAGCCATGACAGTCCCCTTTGTAGTAGTACTGTGGATGATGAGTATTTGTGAGTATTTGGAAAATGATGATAGAAAGGGATGCCAACAGGTGACTAACTTGCAGATAATGACAATATTCCAATGGCGGGAGCCTGAAGTTTGGGCACAAAACAGGAAAAGGAGCTAGTCTGGGTCCTGGCAGTAAATTGTCCAAATCCACCAACCCTGCTCTCGTCCAGTGTTTGAAAGCGAGAGAGTGACGGCTCAAAGTCTGGATTTCCCACTATGGAGTACAATGGGGATGTAAAAGAGGATATAGAGAAAAGAGCATTTATTTGAGACCATAAACTTAGCAAGTGTTTCAGGATTGGGTGGGATTTAACGAGAGTAGAATGAGGGCCAGAGGAGGACCATAAAAGCTGTGGGAGGGTATAGGAGTGCAATAAGGGTTGTGAAAGGGTCACCATGGGGGAGAACCACAAAGATCCAGAAGAGTGTGAAGAAAGGCTGTATGCCAATATCTAGTGATTTCATGTAATCCCAATCCACCCTCCTCCTGTCTAAGAGAAAGAACCGAGAGACTGATCCTTGGTGTTTTATTTTTTTTTAAGGCGCTCAATAGACTTTGTAGTGAACTAAGAGACCGGGGATATGTGTGTAGGTAAGGATCAGAGGACATATAAAATTTTGGACAGTAACACCATTTTGGTCAGATTCACTCTCCTTGTCCAAGAAAGAAAAACAGAATGCCAGGAGTCAATATCACTTCTCAGATCATTCTCAAGATGGGTAAGATTTTGGGTGACAAGATCATTAATAGATGGTTCCCCAGATCTCCAGGGGAAGGGAAAAACCTTGCTCAAATCTGAACGCATAGCGGAGGGTATGTTCAGGGCCATAATCTCAGTTTTCGAAAAATGTATTTTCATACCAGATTTAGAGAGGTAGGTGGTGAGGAGGGAAGATATAGAGGCTAGAGAGGAATGAGGAGCAGAAAGAATGGCCAAAATATAATCTGCAAAACAAGAGAGCTTAATCTCCCGTGTTCCGCAGAGTATACCCGATATTGGGACAGAGGGCTGTAAGGTAGCCAGCAGTGGCTCCAATGTGGTAATACAAATTATGGGGGAAAGCGGGCAGCCATGAAGCATGCCATTTTTAATCTGAAAAGGGGGAGAAAGGACAACATTGGTTAATACTTGTCTTAGGTATAGGGGTTAGAGTAGAGAGAGTGCCCCAGGAACCCAGGCTTTATCCCAATCCATTTCAGAACCTCCATCATGTATATCCAATTTAATTATGGTTCTAATTATATTATCTCTGGTCTCCCATCCCAAGACAAACCCTGAGTGGTCTGGGAAAATGAGGGTCGGGAGCAGAGGTTTCAATCTAGTAGCCAAGATCTTTGCAAATTTACGTTTATACTGAAGGCTGTTTCCATTATGGGGTCTAATTTTTCTGACTGATTTGTGATGAAGTCACTCACTGTAGCTAGATGCTGAGTTTGGTGCCTAATCAGTTTGTGAAGGGTATTTAGGGAAGCACTACACCACCTTTTGTGTGATAAAGAGGTGATAATGCAGAGATGACTTCTCCAGTGATATCCCTTCTCCAATTCCTAAGATCTCCAAAGTTGGAGAAATCTTAGTGCATTGGCTCCATAGAATAACACAGGACTTGGAAAAGGGATATCACTGGAGAAGTCATCTCCGCTTTATCACTCTTACTGCATCTTCCCCTATGTAATCGAAATGATCTAATACATAATACAATTTTATCACCTTTTCACAATGCTTGGAAGTCCTGAGAATGCCTTTCTTACCACTGTGTTACTTCTGTTTGAGCTTTGAAAGATGGCGCCCAGGCCAGTAACTGTGTTAAGCGTGAGTGCCTCCTTCTCTTATATATATATATATATATATATATATATATATATATATATACTAGTTGAAGAGCCCATGTACACGGGCCACAGTGCCACCCAGCAAGGGCACGGTGCAGTCTTGTACAGTAGAGACTGCCTGTGTCGTGGCTCATACGCAACGGGGTGCTCCGAATTCATACCGGAGTCCTCTCTGTGCACAGGAAGGTACGCATAGAGGACTACGATCTGAATTAGGAGCACCCCGCTCCGTATCAGCCTCAGCGAGGGCAACACGCGCAACCGTCTCTACTGCGCATGATGGCTTCTGACAAACTTAGTTAGCAAATTATAATATAGGATATATATATATATATATATATATATAAAACAAAAAAGCACAAAAAGGAAGGAAAAGCACTTTGCCAAACTATATATATAGATATATAAAATAAAATGTATTCAAAATACACCAAAATAGAAAAAAACAATACAAATAATGATGATGATAATCGTAAAGTGCTGGCAAACTACCATCCAGATGTCTATTAATACGTAGATGTAATGTGTATTGCAGATATCCACTGGATGGGGTATACCTGTCACAGTGCCTTACCTCGGCCTGCTCCATTCGGTCAGGAGCAGTGTTCTGGACTGACGCTCCGGCGTCACTAGCCGCGTCCCACTCTGCCTGTGGCCTGGTCGCGTCTGGTTCCTTGTTACTGGCATCATGAATCAGGCACTTGCCTGGACGCCTATCACCGTGCCCGTGCTTTCCTGTCACTCTCTGTGCTGGTGCTTGTCCATTGGAGGAAGCTGACTGGCCCACCCAGGGTGTCCCTTTATTATTGGGTCTATGGCACCTGTCAGGTGCCCTTTCGTGGTGTTCCTGTGCTATTGTTGCTGTGATCCTGTATTCCTGTGTACCGACTCGGCTCGTCTGACTACTCTGCTGTTCCTGCTCCGTGATTGACCCGGTTCTGGCTGACGTTCCTGCTCCGTGACTGACCCAGTTCTGGCTGACTTCCCGCTCCGTGATTGACCTGGTTCTGGCTGACGTTCCTGCTCCGTGATTGACCCGGTTCTGGCTGAATTCCTGCTCCGTGATTGACCCGGTTCTGGCTGATGTTCCTGCTCTGTGATCGACCCGGTTCTGGCTAACTTCCTGCTCCATGATTGAACCGGTTCCGGCTTCTCGTATCAGCCTGGCGACATTCTGAGCCTGCTCGCAGCTAGCACGGACTGATCACACATCCGTTACTCTGTGGCCTCCGTTACTGAGCCTGTTGGTTGCCTCCGTTTTCTGAGCCTGTGAGAGATTACTACCGAGCTGTGGCCGATGTTTCAGAGCCTGTCTAGAACACTTGCTCTGCCGGTTGCCTCCGTTACCGAGCCCGTTGCATACGCCTGCCAAGCTTGTTGCCTCCCATACTGAGCCACATTAACATTTCTTGAGCTATTGCCTACTATACCGAGCCTAGCTTTTACCACTGCAGAGCTGTACACCTAGTTTGGTGTCCGTTTACCAGGAGTTGTTGCACCGCGCGGTGCAAAGGGCATTCCGATACTCTGGCAGTGTGAGCTCCGTGTTGGCACCACAAGGGTGCTTTGGCTCTGGTCAATTCTCGCTCACTGTGTTGTTCCATCCACCCGCACTTGGTAGTGCGTTGGCTCTAGTATTCAGCTTGGGCAGTGTTTCCTCCGATACAGCTCCTAAGGGGTGCTAGGCTCAGGTCCCATTGGCACACGCAATGTTCCTCTCCTACCGCACCAGGGGTGCTTCCTATTCTGGCTCCAGTGGCTCTGGTAGTTTCTCTCCTTCGTAGCTACATCCCTGTAGGGTTATTGGCTCTGACTACAGTTGGTTATTCTAAACTCTTGGGCATTTCCAGACCGTGATCTGGTTGTGATTCAGTTCAGTTGCTCTGCTTGAGCTAGCTAGCTGCACTACTACTACTATTGGGACTGTTGATGTACCGGGCGTTGGCTAATCACCACCACAGAGACTGACTACCACCTTGAGTGTTAACCCTTACCTGTGTTTATGCTATATTCTACCTGCTCCTGCTATATTGAGCCTGTATATTACTCATTACTGTAATACAAATTCTGGCCCTCAGGGGCACGATTCCTTATTTCATTTTAATAAAACTGTGTTTTATTTCTAACCCTGTTCTGAGTGTCTGAAAACCGTAACAACGCCTGTTATAGGCCCAACCTGGGGCACCTATTTGGTCCCGCCTTCTTCTACTCCTTTATAAACCTCTATGGCCCTGTGTATCAGTTACCCTTACGTTGTTGTTCTGAGCAGTTCTAGTTCCAGTTGTTCCTGTATCCTGTGTATGACCTGGCTTGTCTGACTATCCATTCTAGTGCTGATCTATGGCTCTGTCTGACCATTCTCTCTGTGCGCTCCATTTGTCTTGACATCCAATCTGGTGCAGACCTGTGGCTCTGGCTGACTATCCACTCTGTGTATGACCTTGGCTTGTCTGACTATTCATTCTGGTGCTGACCTGGGGCTCCGTCCAACTATCCTCCCAGTGTAGCTTACTTTTAGTGGACATCCTATCTGATGCAGACCTGTGGCTCTGGCTGACTACCCTCTCCGTGTATGAACCTGGCCTGTCTGGCTATCTTAGCTGGTGCTGACCTGTGGCTCTGTCTGTTTACTCCGCTTGTGCCTCCTTTACCTGCAGACACCCATCCTGGTGCAGACCAGGGCTCTAGCAGTCTCTGGCCCTACTGACTGCAGGCGTCAGTAGTCTCCATTGTTGCCATCCTTATTGGAGATGAGCTCTTCCATACTGACTGCAGGCGTGAGTCAGTATTCTCTGCTGTAGCCCCTTACAGGAGACTGTACGTTCAGTGCTGCGTTACTCTTTGATTCCTGAGACTGCCCGCTGACTTAGGCCTAGTCTCCAGCAGTGTGGTTGACCCATCAGCAGGCTCCTATTGCCGATAGAGCCTCTCCAGTCACCCTCTGCCTGTACTGTCATACTCACTTGCATTTGCTTATTATTAATAAAGTTGTTCTTAACTATATCGTCTGACTCCTTGTCTTGTTCTGCAAACTGTAACAATAGCAGAACAATACAATTCAATAATAAAACAGTATGAGCACCTAATAATATCTGGTAAATAGTACCTAATGAGTAGCTAGAGATCACAGTATGGCCACTGTCCACATTGTTCCTTCAGGCGCTATGTGATCATTTAACGCATGAACTACTAGGACTGTCACTGGTCCTTAAAGGACCAAATATCAATGGCCATTAAGGGGTTAAATCAAGGACACATGAAAATTTCATTCTGCAGTACTTGCAAAAGATTCTATACATCCCAGCAGTGTTTTTTTTCACAGGTTCTTGATTTAAAGATATGTGGTTACACTGGATGGGATATTTTATTTTTGAACCATATTTCCTAGAAATGCCCTATGGTCGTCACAAAACCACACATACACTCTGCACACTGTTTGCTACATTACATTAAACCAGAACATAATGTATTTGTCCTAATATATAAAATCTTATAACTTTCCAAAACGTTGGAGACCACTCTCTCAAAAAAAGGCAAAAAACCTTTCAAATATGTGAATTATCATATGCCAAAGTAGGCTTTAAATCAGCACTACTTATATATATATATATATATATATATATATATATATATATTATATATCCCAGTACTGCATTAAGATAGACGTACTGACGATCCCACACAAGGACAGTGGAACAATATATGACCTATTCCCCCTAACATAATTCCCTTACACCCCACCCCCTCTGCATTGCTTCCTTTCCCCTCCCCCGTCTTTCAGCGCGCTCCCGCCCGTTGACCATGCAGGGAAAACTGGATTTCAGCGGGGTCGCGCAAAAAGGGGGATGGGTGAGCGGCGGCGCGCCTCATGCACGCGCAAAGACACCCACGTGAGTCATTCTAGCCAACCC
Source organism: Rhinophrynus dorsalis (assembly GCA_037306005.1). Classification (NCBI taxonomy): domain Eukaryota; kingdom Metazoa; phylum Chordata; class Amphibia; order Anura; family Rhinophrynidae; genus Rhinophrynus; species Rhinophrynus dorsalis. The sequence continues at coordinate 155,375,467 of CM074725.1, forward strand.
GGGCTCGTTATAATGTGGGGGTAAAGCGCGCGCCCAAGGCTCAACGATAGGAAAAGGAAAAAAAGCCCACGAAGTGGAAAAGAGCGGGAGAGAAGCAGACATGTCTGAAGAGAAGCCTAAGGTATGAAATGATTCTGACCGCCAGTTTAGACAAATTACATAGTTACTGAATCTGACCTACATGATCCTGGGGAAAGACCCCGTCTTCAGGTCGTGAGAGACCTGTGGAGGGAAGAGAGCGGTAGGGGCGACCGGGACCTGAGTAAAGTAGTATTGTATCATAGCAGTTATGAAAGTCCTTTGGGTTGACCTGGCTTCTAACCAAGAAAGGATGAGCAGATGCTGGGTTAGCTATGAGGTTAGATAACGGGCCTGTGTGGGAGGGCAGATGTCGGGCCTGTGAACGGGTTAGATACCGGATTCAAGAGGGCGGGCCTTGGCTGAGACCAGGGTTAGGAGGTAGGAGGCTAGGCACCTTGTGTGTATATATACACCACTGCGAAAGCGCGCCAAGTCTAACAGGTCTGTTCATATACACGTGTGTGTATAAAACAAAGCTGTTAAAATACATATTTTAATGCGATGTAACAAACCCGTTTGTGCATGTGTGTTTATTATTTCGTTGTCGGTCAATTTTAAATCTGTTAATTATTAGCGTCTTTAGGTGCGGGTGATTTGAACATCCCTTTGGTGCTTAAAGGGTTAACACCATAAAGTCTACAGGCATGATTTGCTCATTTCTTGACCCTAAACCGCAGACCTTTATTATGGCCAGAAAATTATGCAACTCATGACCATTTTGCCTTTAACCCTTTGTGTCAATGTGTTCCGTACCCCTCTGGCACTCAGGGTTAGGGACCAGATGGGAAAAAACTCATAGGGGTCGTTGTGTGGGGTGGTCGTTATTAGGTTTTGTCTTTACTTTGAAATAGCTACTCCAGTGTTATCTTGAGGATTTGCTAGTTACCTAATTGAATTGTATGTTTATCCCTCCATCCTATTCTCCATACTTTACACTTAAAATCCATAAAAGGCTTCAAAGTACAAGAGGGTAGTATATCTCAAAGGAGTAGAAATATTAAGTGTCATAGAGGGATAGGGACTTGGATGTAATGTAAAAGCTTTTCTTCACTACTTCACAGAAAGGGTGGTAGATACATGAAAGTCTACCAGCAGAAGTGGTAGTGGTTAATGCATGGGATGGGGATAAGACAGTCCTGAACAGAAGACTAAGGATCAAAGTTTGGGGTTCTCACTGTAAGAAAAATGGTCAGACTAGATGAGCCAGATTATCTTTCAAACTTTCATTTTTCTATAAAAAATAACACCATGTGTGTATGTAATGCTCAAAGATAGATGTAGCAACATGTGTCTAAACTCTGCTTTAGAGTTTTAAAATTAGACTGCTTGGGGGGAGGGTTCTGTCCCAACCTCTTCTGTTACTACTTTTGATGTATGTATCAAAGGGTCACTTGAATTCTGTTCGCTTTGATAAACGCCATGAGAAACTTTAAATTTCATGTTTTTGGCACACGCCTGGTACAACTGCATTTGCAGCCTCTTTGGTATAACAGTGAATGTTGAGTGTTGTCTCTGCAGCTTTTACTGAAAGTGGTATCCTAAAACTGTCCAGCAAATGTGATTGGATTTTATACAAAAAGTGAATTTGACTGTCTAAAACTTGAACAAATATACAAATTGTTAGGGGAAGAGTGCTTAACAGCTACAGAAAGTTTCTTTAGTAGAGATGAGCAGAAACCAAGATTCGGTTTGTGGGTTGATTCGCAAACCTACTACTCTTTTTGAGTCCTTAATTTATGTATGTATGTATCTTTATTTATATGGCGCCACACAGTGTACGCAGCGCCTTACAATAGACATACTTTACAATAAATAAGAGGGGATGAAATAAGTGCGACATTCATAGAAACAATGGGAGAGGTGTCCCTGCCCCAAGGAGCTTACAGTCTAAATGGATAAAGGGAGACATACAATGGGGTAAGAGGGTGTTAAGTGCTGAGATTACTTAATGATTTGAAGTGCACCCTTCAGCAGTCATCAAGCCGTAAGAGTAGTAAACTACTCTAGCATATTTTCTACTCTGTTAAAGGGGAACTATTCTGCAGATGTAATGAGTTGATGTAGACAGAATAGATATAATAGACTCAAACCTCTTGCTCTGCATGCCTCATCAACTGGACTGCAACGCATTTCAGTCTTCCACCACTGACCTTGCAGTTAATGTGGTTGGAGGCGCTCATGCCATGTAGAACTTGTATATTTTCTGTGTCCCCCTCCTACTTCTCGCTAGACTGAATTTTAGCATTGGTAATCAGGCCACACAAGCAGCACATTTTTCAGGATATCCCATAGGTAGGTAATCAGGGGGTTTCATTTTGATAGCTCTTTAAAGTGATAATGTTTCACGAAAAAAGCAGCTCAGACTAATCTTGATAGTTTTTGTGCCATGGAGAGTGTTATTTCAGTACTGTAAGTTGTAGTTTATGAGCAATTGAATCCCTCCCGCCCATTTTACCTAGTGTTAGCTGCCTTACCTAAGATGTGGAATCCGGTCTCTTGACAGGGCAGGTCTCAGCAAGGGACAGTCTTACAGTGACAGGTTATTTTTATGCTCACTGAAGACTGTCCCTTGCTGTGATCCATCTGGAGAGTCTTGCTCTGAAGAGAGCAGTGTTACATCAGTAAAAGGGGAGGGGGATACTTCATCATTCAATCACTCTTGAACTACAACTCGGACAATATTGAACCAATGTTCTCCATGGCCCAAATACTATGAAGATTAATTGGAGCTGCTTTTTCTATGAAACATTACTATCCCTTTAAAACTTGACTTGTTAGTGAGTCTTGCAGAGTGCAAGTGAGGATCGCTACTCTAGTCCAGAAATTCTCAGCCATGTCGTCTGACTCTGGACAGGACATTTCTGTACTCAGACAAGGACAATTGTAAAATAAGAGTTGGCAGATCACTTTAATTGACTTTCCTGTGCACAATAAGGTAGCTCATAAATATATAGCATGTTGGGGTCCTTGAGAGTAAGGTTGGAAGCTATTTGTCTATACTGTAAGCCAGAGGTGTCCAAATGCCCCATGGACCTGATGACTTAATCTTGACGCCAGTGTGAAGCCAGTGTGAGATTTAAAGGTTACTTATACTTAACTAGCAGACATGGATTAATAGGCCAGTATGATCTAACCCCCTGCTTGGCAGTACCATACAGTTCAAGAATAGATGGCTGTTAAAGGGATAGTAATACTTCATTATTACTATTCCCCATGTAGTAGCCCTTAAAATTCTGAATTCAACTATACCAGCGGCATCTTTCAGACCTTTATGGTTTGAGTGATATCCGCTTTCAAAGTTCCCTCTTTTTGTCTTTCCCCTGACATCAGCGTTCTAGCTGAGGGAAGGTGAATCCAGTCCCGGGACCGGCAGCAGCTCTGCAGCAGTGCTGAGATCTTGTTATAGAAACAGAAATCCTTCACTAAAATGGTCATCCACGTGTGCTTGGTTTGCAATCACACGTGGAAGACCATTTTAGTGAACGATTTCTGTTTCTATAACGCGATCTCAGGACTCCTGCTGAGCTACGTCTTGCTCACTAAATGGATTCCCTGGCTCTCAGCTAGAACGCTGATGTCAGGGGAAAGACAAAAAGAGGGCACTTTGAAAGCGGATCTCTCTGACCATAAAGGTTTGAGAGATGAATTCAGAATTGTAAGGGCTACAACATGGGGGATAGTAATACTTCATTATTACTATCCCCCATCACTTTAAATATTAGTATTGCTATTTTTGAATAACTTACAAGCTATATTTCACCATTGTTATCAAGTTAAAAAAACACAATTATGACTCACTGATCACAACGGGAAGCTTCCACAAACAAGCAAATGACATATGAATGTTCTAAGTGTACTGATTTTAGTTTCACTGTCTTATTGTACAGTGCTGTAGTATATGTTTACACTTTAAAAATGGTGCTAATTATAATAATTATATAAGTTGAGATGAATAAAATGTGTAAACTTTCCCAAAAATTCCAAAGCAAGAGATGTTCTGATTGCTATATTTTCAGCTAAAACTTGGTCAGTACCTTATGAATCAAAGCATGCATAGGAAATACTGTGCATGAGTGGTCTTTTTTTTTTTTTTTTTTTTTGACTTTGGAGGGGACAACTAAGATTTTAGTTGATGAGTTTGACTTTAGTATGCTTTGTGCTGTGAAGTTTTTGGTATAATTGGATGTTCAACATTTGAGTTGTGGACTATATAACCTGATTTCATATGATCAAGTATATTTAATGATCTATTTCCCCTTTTAAGAGGAAGTGATCCAGACTTATTTAGAATGACAAAGCTGGCATTTCAAATACAGATGAGGGATGCATACTTGGCATTTCCCTGCAAGGAGGTTTGTGACAGTGGCTGCCATGGTCCATGTATATGAACACACACAATTATGAATCTGAATATTGGGCTGTATAATAGACACCCAGCCTAGTTCCACTGGTGGTCACAGAACCACACATACAGTCTAATTACTCTTCTGTGTCCCTCTGGCAGTCACAGATTCTTACGTATGCTGACACCCCAGCCTTGTCCCAGTGGCAGTAGTCACAAGATCTCAATATGCTGTCTTGTTTAATTGGCATTCACAGAATCAATCTGTTTCCACACTGGTAGCTTCAAACTCTGTTTGTCCCACTTACCCCAAATGATGGTGGGTTTTCTCCAGGGCCGCTAATCTTTAGCGTGAATAAGTCAGTTTTTTTCCTACGGGGAGAAAGCCATGTACAAACCGTAAGTGGTGTAATTAAGGGTCAAACCAAGTTTAACATAGGTAACCAATAATACCCATTGCTTTAAATAGGGCTTTTAACACCTTTGATGCTAGTCAGATATGTTGCATTGCTTCACACTGTAGTAGACTTCAAGCATTCAGTGAACTAAAAGATGGTAATGGATGCCAATAAATGTAGCTCAGATTAATGATCCTGTTATGTTTCATGTTGTGATGTAAATTAATCATGTCTGACTTGTAGTTCTAAAGTAATTCAGTTTTAAAGTATCCCTTTCATACCCTTTTACCTCTTGTACGCACCTCCCCGCAGATGTGGAATCTGGTCGATTGCTCGGACTGTTCACAGAGAGGGACAGTGTTCTCGCTTTGAGCATAATGAAAACTCTGCCCCCTCCTTGATGGAGGACAGTATTTTCATTCTGCATACTGAAGATTGTCCCTCACTACACAAGGTCTGACTTGGGGAGCTCATTGGTAAAAGGGGAAGGATACTTTAAAACTGAATTACTTTAGAACTACAAGTCTAACATGATTGATACAAAACATAGAAGTGAGCTACATTTATTAGCATCCATTACTATCCCTTTAAGAGCCCCTTTTAAATCATGGAAATATTAATACCCTGTGGTTCACTCTAGTTTGCACCATTTTTCAAAGTAAATCTGCCCAGTGGCCTTACAGAACTTGACATGAGACTGAGAGTGAAAGTGATACCTTTATTGGCTGAGTAGTTCTAGGATGCAATCTTTTAAGGTACTTTAGGTGTTTTATTGAGGCATATTAAGCATGAAGGCTGAATACAAAATACATGGGTTTATATTTATGCAAATTGCTTTTACACTTAAAATCCATTGAAATTTTGGTCTTTCATGATGGACTTCGGAAGGGATTTAGGATTAAGACTATTAAAAGGATAGTAATGTTTAATTATTCAAGTAAAATTGAGTCTTTATTCTTTTTTTATAAAGATGTGTAGCAAGAAAACGTTATTAAACGCTGCTGCTTTTCATTTACAGTCTAATAAAGTTTCCCCCTCCTGCCCCTTCCACTTACCTCAGCAGCGTCAGCAAGCCAGCCTGGACAGAATGCGACGAGTGACAATCTTCTTCCAGCATAAGGGAAAAACCTGCCCTCCATCAATGGGGCAGTCTTTCCCTTATACTGAAAGCGGAAAGATTGTCCCTCGATGCAGAAGGTCTGGTCCGCGGACCGGATTCCAAATCTGAGGGGAGGCTGTGGAAGGGGCGGGAGGGGGAAACTTTTAGACTATAAATGAAAAATTGCAGAGTTTAATAAAGTTTTCTTGATACACATCTTTATAAAAAAAAGAAATAGAGAAGACTCTATTTTACTTGCATAATTAAACATTACTATCCCTTTAAGGTCCAGATTTCAGCTCTGTTCTTCTTGAGGTATATTGCCTTGTTGCTGGATGTGCAAAACTTTGTGTAAGAGTGACCCATGACTACCATGTCTTAATACCACTCACCTGTGGGACTTGAGCTTGATCCTGGGAGTGCTTCAGAAGGCTCCTTTTAAGCCCCTGTTTTCTGTTTGTATTTTCTTCACTCTTAAGACTGTTTTCCTGCTTGTTGAATTTTTAGTGCTTGGCCCTTTCAGCTCCAAAAATGTGTGCGACTCGTTACAACTGCATTGCACAACCCTCCAGTGAACATGATTGTGTGAGAACAAGTGTGTAGTGTGCGATTTCCCTATTGTGTATAGTTTTGTGTGCTTGAATTTTTTTTTCTGTGTATTGTGTGCATGTGTTGTATGCAGCACTCACACTTAAGGCTTTTTGATCATGTGGCCCACAATTTCAAAAAAAACGTGGGATGCCCCTGCTAGTTCAAATTAACCTGTATTGGCACAGTATGCTTTAATGACACATATTACTGTATTGCATAACCAAACTGTACCCCTTAGGCCTTGAAATAGTTGAACAAACAAGGCATGCTTAAAATGAGACTTCGAGGCTCCTAAACCAGTTTCCCAGTTTGTGGCTGGGGTTTAAAATGATTCTGCTGTATCTAATATAGCGCAACCCTGTATTCACCTGTAGTCTCTTCTGGATAGGATGCAATCTTGAGATACTTTATCCCACTGGTGGCATAGATCCTCCACCTGTCCAAGTAGATTACAACCTCTGGGTTCTGTAATCATGGCCAGAGCTTGAGAGCTCAGGTTGTGGCCACAGTAAAAACTGAATAGCATTGGACATCAGTACTTGCATTCTGCTTAACCCTTTGAGTTGCATTCCTTACCCTTCTGGCACTTAAAGGGTTAAGAGCAGAGAATGCAGTTGCCTATGTTTGTGTGTTCTAGAATTGTCCATTCAATTCTTTTTTTTTTTTTTTTTTTTTTTTTTTTTTTTTTTTTTTTGGTGGGGGCATTCTCAAGTGCTTCTTCTGAGACCTGCAACTACCTGCTGCTGAGGCTCCCATCTCTTGTCTTTGCTCCCAGTGTGAGATCTATTTTATTCCTAATGTTTTTATGCTTTTTATTGGGTATTTTGATACCCCTTAATTGGGGGTGTATTTTATTATAGATTGGGATCTGACAGCCAGTTATGAAATTCTGCAGGTGCTGTACTTCATACTTCATGATGTCAAGTAGCTTTACTCAGTTACAATACTTTGTCCATATTTACAAAAAAAATATATATATATTTGCGTGTTTTCCTCTCGCTAGGAAGGTGTGAAGACCGAGAATGACCACATCAACCTGAAAGTGGCTGGACAGGATGGGTCTGTGGTCCAATTCAAAATAAAGCGACACACACCTCTCAGCAAATTAATGAAGGCATACTGTGACAGACAGGTATGGATTCTTCACACCTAAAATCAAATGTTCTGTTTATTTTCTTGTTTTTTACAGACCACATTACAACAATAGGTCTTTGATAGAAGAAGTTAACTACTTTATGGGATTTTCATGCTGAAAATATCAGAGCAGAAAAGAAGCCTTTTGAGTTGGTATCCCCTTGTGCGGTTAGTTCCACACAACATGTTGTAGCTTTCATATGAAAGTAGTAACAGGGCTAACATGCATAAATGTCTGAGCCCACCGATCAGATCGTTAACACAACATTAGATGTTGTGATGCTCATTGTAACTGCCAGTGAATGGCCAAAAGACATGGGTGTCAGCCAATGTGGTATGGCAGATGCCATTGCAGAATGTAAAGTAGCTGTGTGTAAAATATATAAACAATGAGTGGGTTAATAAAAGAATTTGGATGAGGTGAGCATGCTTTCCAACCCTACTTCAAGGCATTAATGTAGCTGCTTTTTTTTTTTTTTTTTTTTTTTTCTTCTCTTCAAGGGTTTGTCAATGCGGCAGATAAGGTTCAGGTTTGATGGGCAACCTATTAATGAAACGGACACCCCTGCACAGGTATGAGGATGCAATGATTTAACCAAACTGTAATTCATGGATGTTAGTCTTCCAAAAAAAAAGATAGGCTTGAAAATGATTGGAGGAATTGTTGAAACTACCAACGTACAGAAATTGTTGCTCAGTGTCACAAAATTTTTGGAAAATTCTACTAATCTGTGACTAGTTAAGTGTAAAAGGAAAAAAAAAACCTAAACTTCAGACTTATAAGAGATGCTCTCTTTTTTTAACATTGGGTGGACTTGTTAAATTTTCATCCCCTGACTAGTACTAGTAGTAATTTAGGGGCCAGACTGCATCATGGAGGGGTCTAGTGCAAGAAGGCTGGGGAAACTGTGGCTGGAGTGAGCTTTGTTTTCCATCTGTGGCGATCACATTATTTGTTTAAAGGGATAGTAATGTTTTACAATAAAAGCAGCTCCAAATAATCTTAGTATTTGGGCCAATGAGAGTGTTCAATACTGTCAAAGTTGTAGTTCGAGTAATTGAAAAAGTATCCCCCTCCTGCCCCTTTTACTGATGTAACACTGCTCAGCTTGGAGCAGCAAGGCAATGTACAGATGGCTTACGGAGAGGGAATGTTCCTTTAGCTTAAAGGGATAGTAATACTTCATTTTAACTTTATTTTATTTTGTAGGCATTAAAAAAACATGAAGAATGATATAAGTCTTATCTCTGAAACCTTTATGGTTTAAGAGATATTCACAAACAAAGTATCCCCCCCCTGTTCAACCATATCAGAAGGGAGATGCCCAGGTAGACTGCAGAGAGGGACAATCTTCAATTAAGATAATGGAAAAAGCTGATAAACTTGTCAAGGGGGGAAGGGCTTTCATTGTTTTCATACAAAGAAAATTGTCCCCTTCTGTTATCTGTACTGTCATACAACCTGACTCACATCTGAGAAGAGATGGCTTACACTAGGTAAAAGGGGCGGGGAGGGGAACTTTGCTTGTGAATATCTCATAAACCATAAAGGTTTGAGAGATAAGACTTATATCATTCTTCATGTTTTTTTAATGCCTACAAAATAAAATAAAGTTAAAACGAAGTGTTACTATCCCTTTAAGGGAAGAACCTGTCAAGGGGCCAGGGCTTTCATTGTTTTCACAGTAAGAAGATTGTCCCTTGCGGTTAGCTTTGTCTGGTCTGTGGACCAGATTCCACATCTGAGGGGAGTTGGCTTACACTAGGTAAAAGGGGTGGGAGGGGGATACAGTTTTTCATTCATATCTCTTGGTGAGGGGTGGCATCAGGAGCCATCCTGATGCACACCTGGCTTTGATTGCTTGTGTGATTTGGCTAGGTGACCAATTCAATGCACAGGCTAAGAAGTGTGATAGGTGGAACTTTCACCTTAATCAAAGTTTGCATATTTAAAGGGATAGTAATACTTAATATGTAAAAAAATATACATACATATATATAATTAGTGTTTTGTCCCCCTGAGTGTGTGTAAAAAAAAAAAGTGGTACTCTCACTGCTCAAAGGTGTTTTACTCTGTTATTACAGCTCAATGTTGAATTTTTTTTTTTTTTTTTTTTAAGGTGCAATATCAAAATGCTGAAATTGCACAGTGGTGCTGTTGCTACACCATCTTATGGACAGCTTTGGTCCATAGACCATAAATCTCCATGGGATGGTGTAGTAACAGCGCCACTGTACAATTTCAGGCCACTGATATTGCACCTAAAAAATTCAACTTTGAGCTCTAATAGCTTTTGAATAAAACAAACATACAGTTAATGAGATTCATTTTCATATGCTAATGTAAACAGACTGTGGAATCGATCTTTTCATATGCTAATGAATCCTTTTCAGTGGAGTGTCATGTGTTAATGAAGGTTTCAATGATGTTTGATATGCTACTTAAGCTTTGCGCAGTATTAGGAAATGTTTAATTTCACTTTACAACTAATCCCCACGTTTGGAGAAAAGAGCCATCCTGACACTAAAAGGCCCTGGATTAGCATCTTATTTACTTTCAAACAATTACATTAAAGGGACAGTAATACTTCGTTTTAACTTTATTTTATTTTGTAGGCATTAAAAAATCATGAAGAATGATATAAGTCTTATCTCTCAAACCTTTATGGTTTATGAGATATTCACAAGCAAAGTTTCCCCCTCCCGCCCCTTTTACTTACTGTAAACAATCTCTTCTCAGATGTGGAATCCAGTCCATAGACCAGACAGATAACAGAAGGGGACACTCTTATTCCTATGAAAACAATGAAATCCCTGCCCCCCTTGACAAGCTTTTCAGGTTTTTCCCTTATCTTAATTGAAGATTGTCCCTCTCTGCAGTCTACCTGGGCACCTCCCTTCTGCTCTGAGTGAGAAGTGTTACATCCGTAAAAGGGGCGGGAGGGGAACACTTGTGAATATCTCTTAAACCATAAAGGTTTGAGAGATAAGACTTGCATCATTCTTCATGTTTTTTTAATGCCTACAAAATAAAAGTTAAAACGAAGTATTACTATCCCTTTAAAGAAAAATACAAATGTAGACAGAGCATGTTAGATCTAATTTATTTATATTTTTTTCTCAGCTTGAGATGGAAGATGAAGATACTATTGATGTGTTTCAACAGCAGACTGGTGGATTGTGCTAAGAAAGTCACTTCGTTGTATGGAAGGAGCCCTGATCCTCTTCCCACCTCACGTCTTACCTATGCCCCTTGGATTTGATATCAAATAGTAACCTGTAATGAACGTTCTGATCACACATTACTTATGAAAACATTATCGGACTCTCCCAAAATAACTTTTTTTTTTTTCTTCTGACGTACAGACTTTTTTTTCCCCCCCCTCTTCTTTTGCACGAGTTGGAAGTTCTGTTTTAAAGCAGGCCAATCACAAGCATTGTTTTTGCTGAGTTTTCAGGCTTGCATACGCTTTGGGGAGGTGGGGGTATTTTGTTTAGTGCTGTTCACTTTTACAGCAGGTCCATATTTCTCCCCCCCCCCCCCCCCCCCCTCTTCAGTCTCCTTCCAAATGTAAATAGATTCCCTGTTGGTGACTTGAACCTCTTCCATGCCAGATTTTCTTATAATGCAGGTCTCTACCATAGAACAGGCTGGTCTTGCCCACACAGACACCCGAAATGAAGTGGGAGGGGGTGTGCTTTTATTTACTATAATGCTGTAAACTTTAGGGTTACTTGAACATCGTTCATAGGATTTGTGTAAAGACACTTGAATGCCCAGTATGAAAATTACTTTTAAGAATGGTAAATGTATTTGGGGTACTTCATATGATATTTGATATGACGTGAAGAATAACCCACATGTGGTATGTGTGTGTGACAGAGCAGCGCTTATCCACAGTTGCCGTAGTGTAGGAATGGTTGCACTACTTCAGTTTCTCTCATTCTGCTACCGTTGGAGCAAAAACATCCTACACCGTACAGAAGGGTAGCCAGTTGTTGGACCTCCAGCAGCTTTGGAGCCCAAAACACCCTATCCACAGTTGACTGGCTGGGTTATTGCAGGTGTAGTCCCCAGTAGTGGGTGGGGCAACAATTTATTATCCCTTCTGTACAAGGTGTTGGGTCCTTTCTGCAAGGAGCTGGAAAAATTAAACCTATTGGGCCCTATTCAGAAGCAAAAAGGGAAATTCCAGAGCTAAGTAATTGCACTGTGTACGTAACAAACGAGTTGATTTAAATAGGACTTTTAATACACTGAGTGCAAGAGATCTTTTTGGTGCTTTGAAGACCTATCACTAAATATCAATTTAAGTAAGTGGGGAATTTTTGTCCCTTTATAGTGCTTTGGTGTGCTCCAGAATTGCTCTTTCTTCATTGTACCTTTTTTGGGTTCTTGCTACAAAAGAGAAACTGTTCTGGAGTAAATTAATTCACTATATTGATCAAATGAATATTACCTGAATCCTTGTTGAAATGTATCTTATTCCTTTGCTAAGGTCTCAAGTACATTGCTTCACAGTGATTTGGAAGAGGGATTAACACCACCCCCAAATGCGATCAGTGGGAAGCTTTTACTCCCTGTGGTGCAGTTTGCTTGCTCCAGAATTGCTCCTCCTTTTCTGGATAAGGCACTGTGTGCTGCATAATTGTGCAATTTCAGTTCCCTATGCATCTGCTCAACCAAAGTGTTCCATATTAGCCCTCCTAAGGACCAGAGAGGGGTGTGTAACGTTGCAAAACACTGCATTGCATGCCCTTCCGATCCTTGCTCACAGTAACATAATTTTCATCTGTGTGAAGGCAGATAATGCTTGAGAGAATCATTTGATGTCTGGAAATATAACAGCTGCAGCCTGCTTTTCATTGTTTGTATCCCAAAACAATGCTTTTTAAAAATCTCCCCTTGTCCATAGAATATCCTAATAGATTGTAAATTGTGTATTTAAACTGGTTTAATCTCTGCAGATTCTTTACTAGCTGCAAACTTTACTGGCATAAGTGCCATTTAGATTTGAAAATTTGCAAAGCAGTAGCAGATGTTTTATTCCAACATTTAAATTTTCTTCCCTTTTCTTTTAAACTAGTACTCAATTAAAATGAGCAGTGAAGTTTTACTAAGAAAAATACATCGTAGGGCTTTTATCCATGAGTAAAGCAAGGGTACTTGCTGCTGGGAGATGCTTCATAAAAATGTATTTGTGCTGAAACTGTTTAATCTGCAGGGGATAGTTTTCCTGTTCTCCATTTGAGAGCTTGTTAGATTGGACTAAAGCTGTAACACCACCTTGTGATAATAGTGGAAAAACTGAGCATTTCTGGCAGTGGAATGCCCCTGTTTTACTTGGAAGAAAAAAAACTGTACACATATATTTTTCTTCAGTCTCTTTAATGAAAGTAAAGGGATATATCCCTTATCCACTAGAATTTTTTGTTTAATGCGCAGTAGTCCTTAGAATGTGGCCTTGGGTTTCTTTTAATACTTGTTTGCTGGATAAATGTATTTCAGAAACAAAATAAAGAAAAATCGAAATGTTTGTTTACCTTTGCTGCAGAATTACACTGAACTTGTGTGTGTTTTTAATTTGCTCCGTATACATGAGCAAACAGCTAGAAGGCTATGGATGATAAAGTGCATTTCTAAGGGACCGCAACAGTGCAGGCCTTTGAAATATCCCTAATTGCAGCAATACTACAAGATATTTAGCTTTGTCCTTTTAACTAGAACACCTGTGCAAAAGGTGCTGTCTCAGCCCTTTAGGAATGCAGTTTGACATCCCTGAGCTAGATGGTTTATACTGTTACTTGCAATATATTTCAGATTGCTGTTAACATTCATGAGTTGAAGTAAGGTTCCCTTACTTCGAATAGTTTGCTGTCATCTTAAGCCAACTAGTTGTTACTTGATTGAGCTGTCATGCTCCATTTAGTCAAGACTTAGACAAGCCAGACATGTATACTTTGTGCTTGTTTTTGGTGGTTTTGTTTTCCACACCCCCTTTTGCTAACTATTGGTATTTTATTGTGGGATATTCTGTTAAAATTCATTGTACATTTTTCTTTGTGTACAGTAAATATAGTTTGGTACTCTGTCCTCTGTTGTATGATTTGTTACCATTTGTCTATAAATATCACATACAATGGATTTATAAGTCAATCAGGTACACCTTTATTACTGAACATAATCACTTAAGAATCAGAGGTGGTTTATAACATTTTGAAGCAAATGTCCCCCCCCCCCCATCTCTGAGCTTAACCTTTTAACTCTTTAAGAGACATAGTAGTACATTTATCTGCAAAAGATTTAATCCCTTAAGGACCAGTGCTGTGCCAAGAACATCACAGCTGTCCTGGGCTTATGGAACAGTGACTGTCCTGGCACGTCATGGAATTCAGGGCTTCCTGCACGACTGGGGAGCCCTGAATTAAATGCCAAAAAAGCCCTGTGGTTCTTAACTGCTGGCCTGGTCCTTAAGGGGTTAAGCACAGAGCCATAATTCTTTGTGGAAAGAAACTGTAAATGGCTTACGCACACTAGATTTTTCTTGCCATGAAAGCTGAGGTGGTGGAAGACCAGCACACACAATTGTATATATTGGGTCATGAATAAAGTGGTGGACAATAAAAGGGAGATGGGGGGGGGGGGGGTGACTTCCGTAAGCGGTCATCGGACAGTTCTTTGGGGTATGACCCCACTGCTTGCATCCAAAGCGTTCTAGGCCCAGGTTAGAGGCCCCTGGTGGAATTGTGGGCCCCTGCAGGGGTAAAGAAGGGCTGGGTTGCCCTCTGCTACTTGGAGCTATTTGGGGGGTCACTTGGATAGTGCTGGGCTTGGGACCCCATGCACTGGGTATCTTCAAATTTGTTTGATTAACTGGGCTGCAGCTGTAAGGGTGCAAGGATCCTGGTCCAGTACCCAATCTCGGATGGTATTAGGGAGATGCATAAAAAATTGGTTCAGCAGCAACTGCTGGTAGAATTCCTCAAATGTGGTATCTCTGCAGCCAGCTCCAGAAAGCCTGATCCAAGTCGTAGACACATTCCATATTAGTGCCCTCATGCTTGTGACAGGCCTCCCAGAACATCCATCTGTAAGTATCTGGTGTGATGGATTTTGCATCAGAAA
>CM074725.1:155390437-155479291 GCA_037306005.1 Rhinophrynus dorsalis
TTTCTCTCTCTTTCTCTCTCTCTCTCTCTCTCTTTCTCTCTCTCTCTCTTTCTCTCTCTCTCTTTCTCTCTCTCTCTTTCTCTCTCTCTCTCTCTTTCTCGTCTCTCTTTCTCTCTCTTCTCTTTCTCTCTCTCTCTCTCTCTTTCTCTCTCTCTCTTTCTCCCCCCCCCCCTCCCCCCCCGTGTTCTCATCATCACGTGAAACATTTGCTATTACGGTACAGATCTCTGCTCTGTCCCTTTCAGAGGTGAATACACCAGGGGTGTGTGTGATCAAGAGACCTGTCCTTTCAAAGTCACAACACACTTGTCCAGATTAAAACATTTCTGTTGTTCAATATAGGTAACCTACGGAAGGCGACTGCCCCTTTAAGTAGGCAGGAACAATTCTTGAAAAGAAATGCAGGGTGGGAGCCTTCCTTCTCTCTTAGCTGGCAGCAGCCAATCCCAACCTGTTAGATTTGTTCCTTGAACATGAAAAGCAAGATAACAGTTCTGCTTAGTTTTTAGTTATATTTATTTTCTGTTAGAAATGGAAACCCACCATTAGGTGGATTACCATTATTGACGTCCCAGTGGTGGAGTGCTCAGTTACCAGGTGCTGTTGTAGACCTTCCAGCCCTGAGGGGAAAATCCTGCATGACATGTTTTTTTTCCCTAGGAGAAGCCCATTGAGGCTGCTTCTTTACCAATGGTAATCAGGAGACCTGCTAAAAAGGTGAGCAACTCTGAGTGCTGAGGTCCACTTGTCCCACGCTTCCCCTCCACACAGGGGTCTCCATTGGAGTTCCTACTACATACTCCTGCACTCGCTGGGTTTATGGAGCACTTGGGTTTCTGTGGTAAAATTAACCCCTTGCTTGTCATTTTGGGCTCTTGAGGTATTCTTACACTTTTCCCCTTGGCCTTAATGTTTATCAGTCTGAGTTTTATGTGTTTTTCCCACTTCTGGAATTTTATTGAACTTCGTTATTTGAGTTCCTTTACAGCATAGGTGCCATGCTCCAGTCACCTCTTTGGGACATAGCTCTGCAACTGCTCCACGTAGCAACTTCAGAGACAGCTCATGCTGTTTGTCTACCCTTGTATTGTCATCTGGTTTATGTTCTGAGTGTTTTGGAGGCTCAGGGGGCTTCACGGGCTATTTTCCTATTGGCTACTAAACAGACGCTATTTTTTACCTTCATGAGTATCCTATGCAGGGCTTGGACTCTCTTCTCCTCAGCAGATTAACCCTTCACTTGCCAGTTAAGTGCATTTTCACTGTTTCTGGGGTGAAAATGTAATCTAAGACACTGTATTTGGGATTTTCCTAATACTTTTGGAACGTTTAATACCATGTTAGGATGTCAAAGCCTTTGGGACTTGGGGCTAGACCTAAGACTAAGGATACTGGGTTGTCTGTGACCACCATTGTTCATTGCTCCTCACGTCAGTCAGGGCTTCCTAGAGAATACTCATGTCATTTATGCCCTTCGTGTGCTGCTTCCTCTGCCTGTCTGCCAGGGACCTCCAGCCATGTACTAGAGCCACTGTGGATGCAGGAGTTTAAGGCTACTACTAAAGCATTTGTCTACCTTGCAACTCCCTCCAATGCAATTACAGGGGGTTTTCCAGTCTTGGCAGCCCCCTACTTCATTCAGGTAATCTGTGCCCAAACCATAGGGTGTACCTGATCTATAGGATTTCTCTCAGGAGGAATTTTTGTTGGACTCCGATGAGGGTGAATGTTCTGAGGAAGCTTCCCCCAATTCTTTGGTGACCCATTTGATGCTGACCCTGAACCCTCATCTGAGGGCCTGATCAGGGCAGTCCTCAATACTCTGAACATTCCCCGTTTCTGAAACAATAAAGGTTTGAGAGATGAGACTTACATTGATCTTTTTTTAATGTCTACAATATTAAATAAACTTAAAATTAACCATTACTATCCCTTTAAGGTTTGGACTGATAGAAAACTTGAGGCCTTTCTAAAAGCCATCTTCTGTACTTCAGGTGCATCCCTTCTTTGCTGCTGCTTGGGTGAACAGGGCCATTGCTATCTGGACTGAACAGCTGTCAGAGTGCTTATTTGGGCTGGAGCTGAAGAGCCTCGTTAGTGAGGCTACTGGGAGCAAGAGCACTCTCTTGCCCTTGATTCCCAAGAAATAAACCTCAGGTCAGACAGCATCGTATTTTTCATCCCTTTCAGACTGTGGAGTGTGCCACGACCCAGACGGTACCGCAGGCTCTGCATTCCTCCTCCAAGCCCAAACAGCAGTGGAAGCCCAAGCAGTCCACCAAGTCAATGTCCTCCAAACCTCCTTCAGCATGACTCTCTGAACCCCAGACCCCCACGCTCCAGTGGGCAGCCGACTGAGCCATTTCATCAGTGTCTGGACAGACACTGCAGGGGATCCATGGGTTTTACAAGTAGTTTCAGAGGGGTACAGGATTCCTTTCACCTCTCTTCCTCTAGTCAGGTTCTTCCATTCTCACTCTCCTCAAGGAGAGTGGAAAAGCGTCGCCTTTTCAATGGCACCATCCAGACCCTTTTTAGATAAGGATGTTCTGGAACCAGTTCCCAAACTGGAAATGGGTTCCGAATTCTATTACAACCTGTTTGTAGTTTCCAAGAAGGACAGTAGCTGCCGTCCAATATTGTACCTCAAGGATCTCAATTCCTTTGTAGTCAGCTCATCACCAGGAGTCTCTAAGGATGGTGATAGCAGCCATGTGTCCTGGGGAATTTCTTGCTTCCCTCAACCTTCAGGATGCCTATCTGCACATAGCCATCCATCCGGAGAGCCAACAGTACCTCAGGTTTGCTTGCGACCAAGGGCATTTTCAGTTTTCTGCTCTTTCCTTTTGGTCTGAATTAGAGATGCACCGATACCATTTTTTTAGGACAGAGTACGAGTACCGATACTTTTTTTTTTTAAAGTACTCGCCGATACCAATTACAGATACTTTTTTTTTTTTTTTTAATTGTAATAAATAATAAAATAACATTGAAATAGAACTCTACCTATATCACAGTACATTACTCGCCTTCCACTGACACAGAGAAGATTAATGGGCATTATTCCTGTGAGTGTCAACGGGATGTGCGACGCATTGCTCACCAACTCACTGTGTGCCCCTATAACTTAAAGGGTTAAAAAGTTACCGCATGCACTTAATGCAAATAATTTTTTTTAGTTGATTCTGTTCTGATTCTGTTCACTTTTGAACCTGGCTGCTTTTAAATCTGGCCGCTATTACACTTAATATATATACCCCTTTAACATTACAACTGACCTGCAGGAGGAGCGGGAGGTTAATTCAGCTCCCGCACTGCAGCGTACCACTATGATGTAACGGGAGGTGCACGCTTTGCGTTCATCTGTAGTGTCACCCCTCCAACCTCGTTCATACTTCATACAGACGTGGTATGCGGCAGCTGAATTAACCTCACGCTCCTCCTGCAGGTCAGTTGTAATGTTAAAGGGGTATATATATTAAGTGTAATAGCGGCCAGATTTAAAAGCAGCCAGGTTCATGTCGCACACTCCAATGGAGTGCGACATTTCAAATGGATACCCCCTGACACAGGGTATCTGTGCCGGCTTCGGCTGCATTTGCGCGAGTACTAGTACTCGTGCAAATGCCGGTATCTATACCAGTATCGGTATCTGTGCAACCCTAGTCTGAATACAGCCCCTCAGGTCTTCACTCATATCCTGAGGGCTGTGGTTTGTCATGCACAGAGACTGCATCAGAGTTATTCCATACATGGATGGCTTGCTCTTGAAGGCCCCCCTTTGGGACTCCTTCAGCACCAGGTCCAGGGCTGTATACACACCCTCACCCATCAAGGGTGGATCTGGAACATGGACAAGTCGGACGTCACTCCATCTCAGACTGGTCTTTCTGGGTCTTCTGTTCGACACCCTGAGGGACATGGTGTTTCCCATGGATGAGGTGGCACATCCGATCACACACAAAGTACCTGCAGTCCTGGCTGCCGATCCAATTCCTGCCAAGAAGTTGGCATCCCTAGTGGGGAAGTATATATCCACCATAGAGGTGGTACCATTTGCGATGGCTCACACGAGGGAACTTCAGAGGTTTGTGATACAGGTCTGGAAGGGCAATGCGGATCTTTGGAAGAAGTTGGTGTTTCTACCCATTCATGTAGAGTTGAGTCTGTCTTGGTGGCTGGACCTCTCCAATCTGATGAAGGGCAGGCCCTTCCTGATACCCTTCTGGACCACGGTGACTACGGATGCCAGCTTATCCGGATGGGGAGCAATCGTGGGTCACCTGAACACCCAACGTTGATCATCTGAGGAATCTCTCCTTCTCATCCACGTTCTGTTGCTTCGAGCAATATTTCATGCTCTCAGATGCTGGACCTGGAAAGCTGTTCAGTTTGAGTCCAGTCGGACAACACCACGGCCTCTGTGTACATAAACAAGCAAGGCGGTACAAGAAATCTCGCGGCTTGGTTGGAGGTCAAGGCCATTTTGTCTTGGGCAGAGGAAAATTCCTGCCATATCCACCGTTCATATTCCTGGAGTAGACCACGTTCTGGCTGACGTCTTAAGTCCACACACTGTAGATGGCAGAGTGTGAGAACTCCACTAGGACGTCTTCAACCTCATACAGAAATTGGGACTTACCCGTGTCAACCTGATGGCAACTGTTGTTTTGCTCCCACTGGAGGGACCCTCTGGCTTTAGCAGGGGATGCCATGTCAATTCCATGGCACTTTCCTCTAGTGTACATCTTTCCTCCCATTCCCCTGCTTAACAGGATGTTGAGGAAACTACATCTGGAGGGATCTCCTGTCATTCTAATTGCTTCGTACTGGCCTCATCAGGCATGGTTTCCGGAGCTCCTGGACCTCTGTGGCGGATCCCTACCGGCTTCCCTGCATATCAGACCTCCTCCTACAGGGTTATCTGTGGAAGGAGGATGTGGATCGTCTGGGTTTGACGACATGGCGATTGAATCCTCGGTATTGAGGAAGAAGGGTTTCTCTTCCAGTATTGAGGAAGAAGGGTTTCTCTTCCAGTATAGTAGCAACTATGCTTTGTGCTCGGAAGCCTGTTTCCTCTAAAGAGTACCACAGAGTCTGGTCTACATTTCACTCTTGGTGTGCGGATAAGGATCTTTCCTCTTAAGACTTTGACCTTCCTGCTCAGCCTGAGTTCTTTGAAGGTTCAGAGTTCTGTGCTCTCTTCCAGAGACTTATTGCCATTCTTCCAGATGTTAAGGTCTTCTTTCAGGGCGTTGCTTATGTTCACCCTGCCTTCAACAAACCCCGCTCCTCCATGGGATCTTAACTTGGTTCTGGGCATCCTTCAGCACCCTCATTTTGAGTCTTTGGCTACTATTCCTCTCCGTCTTTTGACTTGGAAGATGGCTTTCCTACTAGTGATTGTTTCGGTTCACAGTGTCGCCGAACTGCATGCTTTGTCCTGTAAACCACCCTTTCTGGTGTTTCACAAGGACAAGACGGTTCTTTGCACTTCCCAGGAATTTCTTCCAAAGTGGTGTCTGAGTTCTGCATCAACCAAGAAATCGTAGTACCTTCTTTCTGTCCTGACCCTACTTTTAACAAGGAGAGGGATCTCCACGTGTTGAATGTGGTCCTCTGCATTAAGTTCTATGTGAATCTCACGGAGTCTGTTTCAGTCTGACGTTCTCTTTGTAATTCCTAAGGATCCCAGGGCTGGTAAACAGACATACAAGGTTACTATAACCTCCTGAATTAAGTCTACCATTTGTAAGGCCTACAAATTCGGGAAGAAGCCTGTTCCATTTTGTCACGGCTCATTCCACCAGGTCTATTGGGGCCTCTTGGGCCTATAAGAATCCGGCCTCTGCTGATCAGTTGTGTAAGGCGGCCACTTGGTCATCTGTGCACACCTTCTCTAAACACTACCATGTTGATGTCCTGGCATCGGCTGATGCTAGCCTTGTTAGGAAGGTCCTGGAGGCAGCCTCGTCTAAGACTTTACTCCTTACCCTTCTGTAGTCCTTTACTGTTGAACCTGGTTTGCTCTAGTTGTGCTGTTTACAGTTCCTGGTGTGTTACACTCCAGTTTAGTGTCCATTGACACTTTTTTTTTCTTATTTAGTTCATGTAAAGCTCTGGTGACTTTGGGGACTGACGCCTAGTCCTTGCCTTCATTCACACCTCTGGGAAACTCAGTGTTGGTACATCCCAAAGTTACTGGTAACCTATTTTGGATGACAGAGAAAAGATTACTTTAGTCTTGCCTGTTTAAATCCTTTTCTCTTAGTTCATATAGGTTACAGGTTTCCCACCCTGTCATGGGACCATGTTTGGTTCTCCTGTGATTGAAAGTGAGAGTTCCTTCGGGTTCATGTTCATAGGAGAGGTCTTTTTCTTGTTTTTTGTTTCCCCCCCCCCCTTCTTACTACCTAGTCAATAGTCAGCATCTCAAGTCTAACTGGGTGGGGAATTGGCTGGTGCCCAGCTAAGGAGAGAAGGAAGGTTCCACCCTGCACTTTTCAAGAATTGTTCTTGCCTACTTAAAGGGGCAGTTGCTTTCTGAAAGTTACCTGCAACCTATATGGACTAAAAAGGATTTAATAGGTAAAACTAAAATCCTCTTCTTCAAGCAATGGCTTTCTCCTTCCCTTCCTTCCACTGCCCATCTCCTCCATGGACCTTGAGTGTCCTTTAAAGACCTCCCTTTGAACCTTTCCTCGGTGTGTTTTAATGCTCAGTATGGTTTTGCTTTTGGCCATAATATCTGGGTGGAGGGTTACTGATTTGCAAAATGTCTTGCAAACCTCCTTTCCTCCTTTTCACTAGGACAAGGGGGTACTTCTCAGTACCATGCACCATGTATGGAACACAAACCATACCCGATGCTAGTCCTTGCAAGAGAAGGCTTGCGGGCCTGAATCATAGTGGAAATGACCTCAGTAGCTAACCCTTTTCTCCTTAAGAGGTGGGATTCAAGAGCCATGCTATCAAAGCCATCTTTTCCTAATGCGTATGCCATAGGTAACACGTAGGTCCGGCCTGGGAGAAAGGTGGAGCAGATCCTGAATCAAAAGACTGACCAGGTCTTCTGGTCCAATAAGGATCGACCATGAATCTGATCTTCCTGAGCACCCTGGGTATGAGAAGAATTGGAATACACATAAGTGAGGTAGAAGTTCCATGGAATAGACATTGCGTCCGTGGAAAAACCAGAGTATCTCCCCTCTGGGAGCAGAAGGTCAGAACCTTCCTGTTTTGCCTGGTGGCCATGAGACCTATCATAGACACACCCTACTGTTGCGCAATCTGATAGAATAACTCCGGATTGAGTTCCCACTCTCCAGGATCTATGTCTTGATTACTTAGGAAGTCTGCCAGCACATTTTCTACCACTGAAATGTGCACGGTAGAGATGGCAGAAATGTGGGCTTCTGCCCAACCTAGACTGTACTTCTTCTTGAACGAGGTGGCAGCACTGTGAGTGCCTCCTTGACATTTGATGTAAGCCACAGCTGTGCTGTTGTCTGACTTGACCCTTAATAGTCTTTCAAGAGTGAGGTCCAGTCACCACATATTTGAGACATTTGAGGTCCAAACAGTCGACTTCCTTCTTCTGAACCACAAACTGGTTGGAATAAAAACCTGAACCGTTCCTTGGGGGAGGTACTGAAATCAGACCCTTCTTGGCAAGCAGTAAATCCACTGCCTTGTGAAACAGCCATGTCTTGTCTCACTCTTTTGGCACCCTGGCCATGATGGAAAGGATCCAAAATCCATGCTGTACCCTTTGGAAATTAACCAAAAAACCCACTGGCCCACAGGGAGGACTCCTAGGAGCCTCAAATAATGCAAAGATGCCCCCCCCCCCCCCAGAGGCACCAACAGACCAGAATTCCACAGAAGATTGCTTGGCATACTTAGCCTTTGAAGCTGTTTGCTTGGGCTGCCACTGCTGTCTGGGCTTGGTGGAGGGCAGCGCTTCTTGCAGCCTTTGCTTCTCCTTATGATGGGGAGAATGAAAAAGATGCAGTTTCCTCACCATAGTCAGATGTTTGAGCATCTAAGGAAACAAAGTGCTCTTGCCCCCAGTAGTATCACTAATGATCTGCTTCAATTCAGGTCCAAACAGGAACTTGGTGACAGTCAAAAAACAGAAACAAATGTACTATATAAAAAAAACTGAATACAAACTTATTTAAAATGAGAAGAAGAGATATATTAAAAAAAAAAAAAAAAATTGTAAATGTGAAAAACTACACTCTAATATGTAACCATACACTGTTGTGTTACATCAAAAATCTTCTGATGGACACAGATTGTTTAATTCAATACCACCAAGGCTCTTAAGGGTCAAAGGAATAAAGAAACAGATGGATGCCAAATATAATTGGTCTTTTCTTCAGGAGCTCTGTTTGCACAAGCCCCTCTCTCTGAGTCTCATTTAGCTCTTCACTTGGTAATATAGTAGATTTTTAATCCAAGACTTAATGCTAAAATCAGATATAATGTCCAAAGTCGCCAATCCATTCCACAGCACTCTATGGAATATAGTGTTAAATCAGGCACAATGTACTCGTTGCCGTCTTCACTTGGGGTAATTAGTTCTTCGTGTAGATGTATATACTTAATAGTAGTCGTCTTCAGATCTTTGTTTCAGCAACAGAAAAAGGATGGTATCGAAGTGTATGATATTAAGGCTGTAAATTAAGCTGTTGTTGCCACAGCCAATATTCTTTAATAGCTTATACTGCTGAGAGAAAGGAAACTGTGTTTTCTGAAATGTGTCTATATAGTATCAAGCAGGAATATTGTTTATTATTCTTTAAAGAAGAGATTCATAAAAAGATGTTAATTTGGGCTGTACCCAAAAAATAAGATGAGGAAGAAACCATAAGCTGTTAAAGAATATCGGCTGTGGCGACAACAGCTTAATTTACAGCCTTAATATACACTCTGATACCATCCTTTTTCTGTTGCGGACACAAAGATCTGACCTCCCCTCCCCTAGAAAGAAGCAAAAATAGATCTTGGTCCTGGTCTAGTGGCGGTAAAGTTTGCCTGGATGATAGAATCCAGCTTCATCTGAGAAAGGCAGAACAGTGGACAAAATAAACCTGAAGACAGCAGGGTCCACTGTCTGAAAGGAGGTCCACTGCGCTGAAGCAGCTTCAGAAAAGGGGTACTGCTTAGAGAACCTCTTGGTGATGGACAGCTGTTTGTCTGGGGACTTCCACTAATGCAAAAGTGTTAGAGATGATCTGAATAACCAGTAATAAGTCCCCAGACATAAAATTCACCCTATAAACACCCAAAAAGTCACATATCTGGCAGGCGAAGGGTAAATCTGGACATGGAGCGCAAAGTGACTCTGCCTCCTTGTAAGAAAAGCAAGAGAAATAAAATGGTGACTGCACAACTGGCAGTTAATCGGAAGAAAGACCACACAACGGGCATTCTGGGAAACCTAAAACACTACTCTAGGTCACGCTCACAACTTCATCCAAGGAGTAAGGGAATCAGGTATATCTTATCAATCTATAGGATAAATACTCATAACAATACAAATATACCAGATAAAACAAATATTGACTCAAATCAAATCCCCCCCAATTGCCCATTCAGTCTTACATACAGTTCAGCAGATGGAACAAATGATGGATAGATGGAAAAGATGAAATGGGATGGAAAAAAACAATCCACAATCTTTCACTGTAGACTTAGGTTCTCATGCAGCCTTATATGGTCTTCCTCCATATAACTTATAAAAACATGAACATCTACCAAAAAAAGCGCAAAGAGCACCATCTAAAAGCAAAGTATCATTTTATTCGCCAACATGCAATCTTCATAAAAACACAGAATTCTCAGTAATATGCACAAAAGAGAAAAATCCCCCAGGTATCCAGTCTCCCAAATCGCCTCAATGTTCTCCGAATGTGCTTGTCTCACCACGCTCTCTCACAGCATGCACTGGAGCCATCCTTAGTTGATGATGCAATCAATCACCAGCTGCTTCCTCAATTGTGTTCTCTCAGCTGCGGCACTCCAATGACAGCTCCACAAACAGAAACCTCACCAGAGCACGGAAGCTTGGAATACCAATGGAGAAATACTAGTACACACTGGGAATATACTTGTTTTAACACACCCTACGCGTATCGCGGACACTACTATCCGCTTCCTCAGAGGTTACGGGGAGGAGACCTCGGCTCTGAATATATACTTTTTTTTTTTTTTTTTCTCTCTTCTCCTCCTCTATAATCAGACCCTACCAATATCCTCCCCGCACCAAACCTACATACCACTTCACTCTACTCTACCACTCATAAACTTTCCGTGTGAAAGTAATAGTAATAAAATCTATCTTCTACCTTACTATTATCCAAATAAATATAAATTACCCATATAAAAACATAATATTATTAAACTTAAATCAAATAAAGGCTGCTAAAGCCATTTCCATATTTAACCCATTAGGGTGCACAGTCCTGAGCTGGTGGATCCAGAACGTTTCCCTCTGTCTCAATCTCAACGTTCTGTCTCCACCTCTCCTATCCATCTCTACTTGTTCAATTGCCATAACTGTCAATCCCTCTTTCTTACATTCTTTACTCTCAATAAAATGTCTTGGCACACTATGGTTATCCAACTGATTTTTTTTATATTTCTCCAATGTTCACCAAACCTAAGTCTGAGTCTGCGGGTAGTCCTGCCCACGTACTGAATACCACATTGGCACATGAGCAGGTACACCACAAACTCCGAGTTACAGTTAAGGAACTGACGCATGGAGTACACTTTACCTGTAGTCTTAGATGAAAAAGTATCTTTTACCTTATTTGTTGCAAACGGATTATGTGCACACGTTGTGGGAAACTTAGTCTTCTCTTTTGCTGTTGTCTAGCCATACCTAAACACTAGCTGTGGAATTTACACAGGCACCATAAGAGAAGCCATCACCTTGGTAAAAACTCTCTGTGCTGTGGCTAGACCGAAATGTAGTGCCACAAATCGAAACTGTTGTTTTTGGTAAGCAAACCTGAGATATTTCCAGTGCTTGTGTCATAAAAGCACGTGTCGGTCCAAATCTTTAACCCTTTGAGTGCTAGGTGGGTACGCAACGTATTGCTTTGTACCCTCTGACATTCAAAGGGTTAATGTCTAAACATGGTAGGGTTGCCACCTGGCAATTAGTGCACTGGAGCTGGTGCAGGTATAACTGCTATATTGGCAATTGAAAAGCCAGTATTTGTGTGCGCACTGCTGAGATTTACAGAGGTATTATTTTGGATAATTAATCACAGTGGTTTCCATAAAACATTTATTTGGAAACCAAGAGAATTATATCAGATAGAACACATATGATGGGGATGTCACTATCACTGTTACTTGAGACTGTCTCACTAGCTAAATACAAAGTTCTGTCAGATACCACAGTTACCGTCGGAGCGGGAGGAAGTGATGTCAGGCTGAGACTACTGCCTCAGTGAAGACGTGCCTCTGTGCTGGGATCATGGGGGAAAAGACTGAACGCAGAGTTGGCATGGAACCCCCTAGAGGTGAGAGAGGCTGGGTGTGCAAAGCACCAAGTGGTCACACCCCCGGGTTATCTGGGACCCAGTCTGGCATGCAGTGAGGCACTGGGTGGGTGTATGCTCACAACGGTCTGATAAAGCAGTGGGAAATCCGAGTCTATTTTAAGGACTATAAGCCTCATAGTCTGCTGTCAACCAGCCGCTGTGGGGGCGATCAGAGTTGCAGTCCTAACTGCTGGAGGGCCCACCACATGTCTCATATATCACAGTGGTAGTGGCCTTTTTTTGCTTTTATACATAAAAGCCACAATTTCTTACCATGTCACAGAAACTATTATGTACAGTGTGTTCTGCTATCACAAGCATGACAGTGAGCTTATGGTCCTTCTCTCCAGGATATGAAGATCTTTGTGATGGTCACACTTGCACACACACCACAAGAACTGTATGTACAGTGATGCTTGTGATACCAAACATTTTCTGGTATGCACAGAGATCCATGTCACGTCACTGTGAATAATATGGAAAAAATATTATTTTGATGTCATTGTCCAGTATCAATAAAGATTCATGTGATGTTACTGTTCTGGGTACAAAGAAGTTCTTTTGATTATAATTGTCCAATATGGACAGTCTTTCATGTGATGTCACTGAGGCTGATGTACTGAGTAAATGTGGATCAGTTCAGGAGCAAACAAAATTACCTGTAGTGCAGCTGGTTTGCTCCAGAATTGCTCCACTCTCTTATTACATCATACTCCTTGTTTGACACGCACAGAGATCCAAGTGATGTAATTGTTCAGTTTGCACAGATATCCTTTAGATGTTTCTGTCCAGTATACATGGACCTTTAACCCTTTGAGTGCCAGGGGGCTACACAACACATTGTTTTGCAATTTGTTGCGTACCCCCTGACACTCAAAGGGTTAATGTACCATAGAGAGTGTAAAACGATCAACATCCCTCTGGTCCTGTTAGCAGACCAGATACAACCGTGCTTCAGGATATCCACAGTGCTTTATGAGAACTGAGCTCCTGGCACCTGGTACCTGTAATAAGGAGCCTGAAGCTCAATTTTATAGGGTCATGCAACATTGAGTGGTTCTGCCCCTTTTGTGGTTCCTCCCTTTTGTGGCTCCGCCCACACTGATCCACAACTATGGCTGGTACTTTTTGAGGAAAAGGTGGCAACCCTATAACATGGCAGAAATTTCTCTGGTTCTGTGACTGCTATCAGAGATTCGCTAGATTCCATATTGAACCTGGGAACTATCAGAAACTACTCCAGGTCCAGGATAGGACAGAGTCCTGCTTCTTTTTTGGGTAGCATAAAAAGATTGGAATAAAAGCTTTGAACTTTTGGTAATGGGATTCAGAAAGGTCACTAGAAAATTCACCTTCTCCATTTCCCTGTTTCTCTATTTCACTGCACTTTCACTTTCCCTATCATCTGTTTTTTCTTTTTGTTTGTTGCTTTATCTAGGAGTAGGCTTCCTTGTACTTGATCATACAAGATACAAGGCCTGCTGCAGCTACACAGGGACTCCTGCAGTAGCAGGTCTGAAGAGCACCTCTAGCCAATGCGCATAAAACCTTTCCCAGATCTCTGTTTCTTTGTTAATCCAATCCATGTGTTTCTGTTTGTTACCACTGATTTTTATTGTTTATTATGAATGACTACCTGATAATTTTTGAGTCCAAAAACAGTAAAGCATTAAAAAAAATGTATATATATATATCACAGTCATAAGATGAATCTCAGGATGAATAAAGTACATTTTTACAGAGGGGTTTTTGTTTTCTTCTCTTCTTTGGCTCATGGTCTTAACCTGTGCATAAAGTGCTTATGTTAACCATTTGTCCAAAAACCTCTCCAATTTGGCTAGAGAACCAGGTAAAGCTTTAGTCCAGTCTGGTTCAAGAGTTGGTGGTAGTTCTGCAGATGTGGAAGCCCTATTAGCCTCTAAGTCCAGACATTTAGAACACAGACATATTGATTGTGGCAATAGAATTGCAAGATTTGCATGACTTAGAAATACTTTTGTTGTTCTTAGTTTTTCCTTCTCCTCTTTTGTCCTATAATGTAGTAAAGAAGGAAAGATAAATAGCAGAGAAATGTCCCAAAGGGGCTAGTATGAAAGATTATAAATGTCACTTTCCCTGAAGACCACCAAAAAAAATGTACAAATGTCCCGAAGGGCCTAGCAAGAAAATGTGGTAATTGTAGTTCAACAACCAAATATAGGTGTAGTGTAATATCCCAAAGGGATAAACAACAGTAGTTACAATATTACCAAACTAAACAGGCAGTTCCTCACAAGTAACCTAATAAACTGTAATTAATACACCCCCCTGTGCTCCAAAAGAGCTAGTATTGAAAGGGTTAAAGTTATGCTAATAAACGTATAAGACTGCCCCAACAGGGTCAGCCAAGCAAATAAGGCCTCCAGATTAAACCTCGAGTAAACGAATAGTGTGCCCTGCTCCTGCAGAACTAGAGAAACCTGGACCGGTATGGAGTTTAAACACTGCTGCTTGGAGGTGATCCGGAGCTGCAGCACTGAGGAATGGCCACCGCTTTACGAGGAGAAGAAAGTGCGCGTGCTTGAGCTCCAAAACTGAAAATGCCTGACTGAGAAGGAAACTGGCAAGAGCACAATTGTATAATGCTCTGAATGGAAAAAACACAGAATGCTATACAAGAATGACAAAGAAGTAAAATGAAATAATAAAAGTATTTTTTTTTTCTTCTTCAGATAAAATAATTAAATAAAACCTGTGTATGTCCCATTATGCATTCATCTACTAACTATTAAAGCTTCTCTCCCTCTCAACCAAGTCTGTGCTTGGGACTCTATGATTCAAATAGTAAGCTATTCCAGTGGAAAGAAGCTGAGGAACCAAACAGTTAAATATGATGCCTCTCCTCACAAAGTGAGGGCCCTCAGATGCTTTAAGGGAGAAAAGTAAAATAATAAATGAGCTATCTAAAAAACTTCTCTCAGGAAAAATATAGCCCTGGATCTCCTGGAGGGACACTATTAAAACTGAAGGCAGTTGGGCAGGGGGAGGGGTTATAAGCTATGAAGTGGAAGGAGTTTTTTTTGTTAGAGTGCCCTGCCTCCTGTAGGCACACTGCTTAAGCCCATAGTCCCTGCATCCCTCAATGGCACTAGAGAAAGTAATTTATCAGGAGTTTTCCGCTCATTCATAGAGATCTAGCCAGGAGTGGCATTGGGTGGGAAGAAGGGAGAAGCCTTCTTATGCCTCTGGAAAACATCCAGATGGACAGCCCCCTCATCAGAGGTATCAGGAACTGGAAGGGTCTCTAAAACTGCCCCAATGAACCCGTCTGGAGAGGGTTTATCCTTGTAGGAATCTCCATACAAGTAAGAAGAATCCATGTCTTCATATTACCCATCATCCTCATCTGACAATTCCTGCTCAGAGGAAACACCAAGAACCTGTCACTGACTGCTAGAAATGGGGGCAATATGCTTAAAGTGTCCCTGCCCTAAGAATAATAATAATAGAAGTATCCTCAGAACAATACAGCACACTCAAAGCGGAAATATCACCTTTTTAATATTGACCCCCAATAATTTCCTAACTTAGAGATATGTAAAGTCATATTGTTATTATAATGAAAACATCCACGTTATTAAGTAAAGCCTCTTCTTCTGTAGGCATCCAGCGGACGACAGTACAGACATCTTAGAGGTAAAGGACCTCTGAGTCTGCGCTGTGTGTCCTGTGCTCTGCCCGGATTGATGGTGACTTACTTCCATTACCTTAAGGTAACGGAAGTTACTGAAGGTGCAGGCGCACAGAACTTCTCTTGTAAGTTCTGTGCCCTGGATGCCTAACAGAAGACTTTTTCATCATAGTAACAGTATAGCTTTACAGATCACTACATTAGGAAAGGATTGGGGGGCAATATTAACAAGGTGAAAATTCCGCTTTAATAGCCCAGAAAATACACTTCTCTGGCAAGAGAAGGGTTAATGTGGAGACGGAGAGCAAGGAAAGGCTGCCTCTGCATAGGATAAGCAAGTAAAATGGTACTGCAAAACTGACAGCCAATCGGAAGAAAGCCTGCAAAACAGGCATTCTG
The DNA here is from genome assembly GCA_037306005.1 of Rhinophrynus dorsalis. Taxonomy (NCBI): domain Eukaryota; kingdom Metazoa; phylum Chordata; class Amphibia; order Anura; family Rhinophrynidae; genus Rhinophrynus; species Rhinophrynus dorsalis. The sequence goes on from CM074725.1 coordinate 155,406,071, forward strand.
AGAAACGTACCCACCTCTGTTTTCTAGCAATGCCTACAACTCAGTTTGTGGATCACCACAAGTTCCCTGGACACTCAGAATTTGGACTTCATGATAGGGCATGAGGAGAGAATATGATAGCGCCCTCTCTGACTGTTGTATCTTAAACTGTTGTCAATACAATCCTTACACATAGAAGTCATTGGAGCGAAGATGGCAGAGGGCAAGCTTCTGTTCTTAAAGGGTCCACTGCAGTTAAATTGGTCAAAGTTGGAGAAGTTACCAAGAGACCTAAAACCCCCAGAGAACATCTGAGGGGGGGGGGGCATAAAACTAAGGGACAAGTAGAGGGGAAGTGAAAACAACACCCCCACCCCCAACAAAGCACTGAAACACTGTAAATGGTCAAAACTGTAGAAAACGGGTTAATCCCATGTCACTCCAAAGCCCTCTGAGTGAAATAGAGATAATGAAGATACCCATAATGAGTGCCAGATTTCGTAGGCCGGTGGGGGAGGGAGTCTCCACCCCAAGGGAGATGTGTCCTGCACTTCAGAAGGAGGGACTCAACCCCATGGTACCTGTGATCCATATTGGAAGTAAGAGCAAAAAAGGATTTTAGTGTTATTATGTGTTAATTTTTTTTTTCTCTTTAGTCCATATGGAACACAGGTATCATGGGGTTGAGTACCTCCTTTTGGAGCGCAGGAAACAGCTGAAAGAGAGTCATGGGTGGCAAAAAACACAAACAAAAGAGGGGGGAACCAGTGGTGCCTTATCACTATAATCAGGGGACAGAATATATAAATGTCATAAAATACACTTACATTTGATAATTTATATGCTATAGACATATGTATACATGTAGCTATAAAAGCATACAGAGAAATTTTACCATCTCTGTTCAGTATAGATTTGTATATTCAAGATCCTGGCTCCGAATCCAATTTCTTCTCTTGTCCAGAAACAATTTGTCCAAAAAAACAAAAAAAAATTGGGACTCTCCGCCAGAAGACAATTAAAATGCTGAATGGCAAAATGAATATAAAAAATAAAATAAAATGCAGCAAGCTGGATAAAAGTAATATATAGTGGTATATTAGGAACAATAAACAAGTACAACGTTTTGCAGCATGCAAGCTGCTTTATCAAAGCTAGCGGTAACAACAGGAAAAAATCAGACAGACGTTGAGCTTGCCGACAAACATTTAAAATTTCCCTTTCTGCCTCTGACTGGATTTTGCATGATGTCATTTAGGGAGCTTAATTGGTAGAATTTCAAAATTAACCCTTGAAGTACCAAAAAGAAATTACATATATATATATATATATATATATATATATATTAGTATCTTCTGTAGACCAGTCGTGCATATCGGAGCCCTTCACAAACTGAAATATACATCCATATAAACAAATGAGCCATATGCTCTAAAAATAATGAGCTATATGCTCTAAAAATAAGCCTGTGATAATAAAAATAACATTGTATGAATTAAGATATCATTGAATAATATGTGGATGCCATATTATAGCTTGGTCAATTCACAAACACATTCCTTTGCTTAACTCAAAACAGATGCCTATGTGACATTTAGTATCCGCAGAAAAGGCCCATGTATATTTCCTTGATCTATCTACTGGACTCCATAAACTAGAGAATATTACACAAGGAGCACCTTGTCCTTTGTCTTTTTGTCTTCAGAGTCATGGGTGGAGACTCCCTCCTCCTCCTCCAGCTCAACCCTTCCCCCGGCCATATTACACAGAATTCATGTGACCAAAGCCAAACAAGCAGGGAGGAAAAGAACATCTTCTATAAGAAAGAGACTCTAAAAGGACTCCGTAGCCCAGAAGGCCAGACCATAAACAAAAGTTTCCTTTCTCTTACGTCCAATATGGAACACGGGTACCATGGGGATATGACCACACTAGCCCTAGGGCTATCCAATACCTGAATAACCCAAGCAGCAAGTGTCAACAGACACTGAACTTACACAGCACACAAGAACAAGAGCCAACAGGCCCCAAACAACTGAACAACAGTATGGCAACCAAATGTGCAAGTCCCTAAACAGGCAGAACATCGACACAGTAGTGCTTAGCAAAGGAATGCCTTGCACAACTGCTTAGCCGAGGCCTGATTCTTGTAAGTCCAAGAAGCCCCTGACAGACCTAGTGGAATGCGCTGTGATCTTAAAGGGAACAGGTTTCTTCCAGAGTTCATACCCCTGGCACATAACAGCCTTGATCCAAGAGGCAACAGTGAAGCAGCCTGACCTGCCCTACGACCCTCAGATATGACAGAGTCAGCCTTATGAATAGTATCAGTATGATGCATATAAAATTTAAGGCAACATCCAACAAATGGGGATCCTTCTCCTTATCAGACTTGGGGTCAGGACAAAATGAAGGCACAACAATAACTTAGTTGATGTGAAACTCAGAGACTACCTTAGGAAGAAACACACAAGAGATCTGAAGCACTGTCTTGTCCTTATGAAACTCGGGAAAGGTGGTTTGCAAGACAAAGCATGCAATTCAGAGATTCTCTGAACAAACTACTGCCAAAAGAAAAACCATCTTGAGCATCAAGTGACACAGGGGAATGGAAGCAAGGGGCTCAAAGTGAGGCCTCTGCAAGACTCCCAAATCAAAGTTAAGGTCACACTGAGGAGTGGGAGCCTTAAAGGCAGGGAAAGCACAAGCCACCTCTTGAAGGAAAACCTTGACGTCCAGAATTGTGGCAAAACGTCTGGAAAATCACCCAAAGATGCCAAAATCTAATCCTTAACCTCTTAAGGCACTTAAAGACCACAGAGCATTTTTTCTTTTTACTGATCTGATGCATGGTTCCCCAAACGGCGTGCAGCCAAGCTGAGAGCCATGAAATCCATGACAGCCCTGGCACGTCATGGGACCTTATTGCACGTCCAACCCACGATGCTTAAGGGGTTAAGAGAGCTCAAACTCATCCCTTTGCTCACTTAATCTTGGAAAAAAGACAACACTCCAAAGGGAGGTCAAACTCATTCATGTGAGGACACAGCCTTGTCCACACACCACTTATGGGAAATAGACCATACCCTTTGTTAGGCCTTGGAGGAAACAGACTTCCTGGCCTAAATAATAGTGGAAAAAACCTTACTGCTTCAGGATGTTTGCTTCAAGAGCTATGCCATCAAAGCCATTTTCTCCACATCCTTGTGCTACAGGTAACAACAGAGTAAGATCTGGCCTTGGAGGAATATGGAGCGGATCCTGAATTGAAAGACTGACCAGGTCTGCAAACCACACCCACCTGGTCCAGTGAGGGGCAATCAGAATGATGGTCGCACTGTCCATCCTGATCTTCCGGAGCACCCTGGGAATGAGAGGAAATGGAGGAAACACATAAGTGAGGTGGAAGTTCCATGGAATCGACATGTCCGTGTAAAAGGCCAGATAATCTCTGGTCCAGTAGCAGAAGGTCGGAACCTTCCTGTTTTCCCTGGTGGCCATGAGATCTATAGTCGGCACACACCACCTTTATACAATCAGGTAGTATACTACAGGTTGAGTTCCCACTCTCCTGGATCTCCACCTTGGGGACTGAGAAAGTCCGCCAGAACATTTTCTACCCCTGGAATGGCTCAGATGGCCTCCGCCCAACCTAGAATGTACCGCACCTCAAACCAAGCAGCTGCACTGGGAGTGCCCCCTTGATGATTGATGTATGACACAGCCATGGCATTGTCAGACTGAACCCTCACTGACTTCCTTGGACCCCCATTTGGCTCAGAACTGTACCCCATCCACTTAGGGTCCAGCTTCCTTGAATTCCAGGTGGCCTGGAACTGCACTCCAGCTGCTCAGGGTCTGTGACCAGGGTCCACTCTGGAATCACAAAGGGTATCACCTGTTCCAGGTCCCAACTGTCCTCCGGGATCTGTTGATCCAAATGTTCCGGATTCCTGGATCAGCTTTCGATGACATGTTTTTTTGAAGTTCCCTTGTGTGGACCTGAGAGTAAGGTATAGCATCTAGTGTTGACACCAATCTGCCCAGAACTCTCATGTACACCCCTATTGTGGCCGAAGGCCACTCCAGGGCCTGGATAATTCCTGCATCACAAGAAGAATCTTATCCTCTGGTAGGATGAATTTCCCCTGATGAGTTTCGAACCTTATCCCCAGGAACATGAGTTCCTGGGAAGGGATCGGAGAGGACTTGAGCATGTTCAAACGGTGGACCAGAAGTTAGGCACATACTTGAACGTGATGAACCAAGAGCTCCTCCATGGGAGCCTTGTGCAATAGATTGTCCAGGTTAGGGAGTCATGGAAATGCTGCATCAAATATATCTTCTAAACACTAGATATGCAGATAAAAGCAACAATTCCTTTATTGTATATGCAAAGTTAAAACATCAAAGGGCTGTAAAGCAACAAAAAACAGTTACAGACCGGGAGACGTCTTCATGAGCAGGTAGGAGCTGACTGATTAACGCATTTCGTGTATTACAACTCTTAGCCATGACCCAAGCGACTAAGCAGTGTAACACATGAAACTTGTTGATCAGCCAGTTCATAACTGCTCCTGAAGACGTCTCCCGGTCTATAAATATATGTATTTTTTGTTACTCTAAGCCCTTTGATGTTTTAACTTTGAATATACAATAAAGGACTTGTTGATTTTATCTAGATATCTAGTGTTCAGAAGAGAGATTTGGTGCGGCTGTTACTTTGTTTGTTTGAGTCATTTGAAAAACATGAGGAGTTCCTGGCCAGCACATATTACAACTGACACATGATTCCCTACAACGGAGAATTGTGTTTCAATCATGACTACAATATAAGTGACTTATACTGGATATCATTTAACCCCTTCAACCTGGAGCCACTATTTCTTTTGTGAATTTATGTGAATCAGTCATGGAAATGCCCCAGGTGTGGATGAAGGCCGTAAGGCTCCCATGACCCTGGTGAACACATGAGGTGCTGAAGCAAGGCCAAATGGCAGAGCCATGAATGAATAGTGATCTGAGCCAACCACAAAACACAGGTAGTGTTGGCTGTCAGGGTGAACAGAAATGTGTAGATACGAATCCTGAAGGTCCAGAGATGACCGATACTATCCTGGGCACACTGCTGCAATGACAGACCACAAAGATTCCATCTTGAAGTGCATAGTCACCACACACTTGTTGAAACATCTGTGGACCAGGACCGGATGGCAGCCACCGTCCTACTTCGGTACCAAAAAGAGGATTTTAGTCTTACCTGTTAAATCCTTTTCTCTTAGTCCATACAGGTTACTGGTAACTCTGGGAGGCGATCCGCCCCTTTAAGTAGGCAGGAACATTTTTCCAAATGTATGCAGGGGGCGGAGTCTCCCCTCCCTCCTCAGCTGCATCCCAGTCAGCTAACTCCAGAATGATTTGAGACACTAATAACTGACCAGAAATAGGAGAGAAGAAGACTCCTGTGAGCATGCCCCGAAGGAGTCCCACGTATTGCCACAGGAGAGCCAAACATGGTCTCTTGACAGGGTGGGAGACCAGTAACCTGTATGGACTAAGAGAAAAGGATTTAGCAGGTAAGACTAAAATCCTCTTTTCTCTGTCATCCAATACAGGTTACTGGTAACTCTGGGATGTCCAACCATTGAGTTCCCCAGAGGCGGGAAGAAGGCAAGGACCAGGCGCAAGGCCCCCAAAGTCACCAGGACCTCTATGAACCTACCGATCAGAGATCCCAACTAAAAAGAAGTGTCAACGGACACCAACTAGGGGTAAAAACAGACCCCAGGAACTGTTACACAGCACACTGAACTAGAGCCAACAGGGCTCAACAGTAAGGAAGCACTGAGAATCTCAGAAGAAGAAGATCCTAAACAGGCAAAACTGCCTCCAGGACCTTCCTCCCAAAGCTGGCATCAGCCGAGGTCAGCACATCCACATGGTAGTGCTTTGAAAAGTTATGCACAGAGGACCAAGTGGCCGCCCTGCACAACTGATCAGCAGATGCTTGATTCTTATAGGCCCAAGAGGCCCCAACAGACCTGGTGGAATGAGCTGTGACCCGAAAGGGAACATGCTTATTCCTCAATTCGTAAGCCTTACGAATAGTGGACTTAATCCATGACGCAATAGTCACTTTGGATGCCGGTTTCCCTGCCCTAGGATCTTCAGGAATGACGAACAGAGCGTCAGACTTCCGAATAGATTCAGTGAGATGGACATAGAACTTGAGACAACGCACCACATCCAACAAGTGAAGGTCCCTTTCCTTGTCAGAAGAGGGGTTAGGGCAGAAAGAGGGCACCACAATCTCCTGATTGATATGAAACTCAGAGACTACCTTAGGTAAGAACTCCTTAGAGGTGCGAAGCACAGCTTTATCCTTATGAAACACCAAATAAGGTGGTTTACAAGAAAGAGCTTGCAACTCCGCCACTCGGCGAACTGACACAATTGCCAGAAGGAAAGCCATCTTCCACGTCAAGAGACGTAAGGAAATAGTAGCCAAAGACTCAAAGGGAGGACGCTGGAGAACTCCCAAAACCAAGTTAAGGTCCCACTGAGGAGCCGGGCTCCTAAAGGCAGGGCGCACCCGAGCAACGCCTTGGAAGAAAACCTTGACATCAAGAAGGACAGCAATGCGCTCCTGGATAAAGACAGAAAGCGCCGAAGTCTGAACCTTAAGAGAGCTCAGACTGAGACCCTTATCCACACCGTCCTGCAAAAAGGCCAGGACAGCTGGAAGATGAAAGCCATAAGACAGATCTCTGTCAGCACACCAAGACACAAATGTCGACCAGACACGATGATAGATCTTGGAAGAAACAGGCTTACGAGCACTTAACATAGTAGACACCACAGCAGAAGAAAACGCTTTCTTCTTCAAAATCGAGGATTCAACCTCCAGGCCGTCAAACGGAGCCGATGAACATCCTCCTTCCACAGATAGCCCTTCAGCAGAAGATCCAGACGAGAGGGGAGCGGAAAGGGCTCCGCCACTGACAGGGCCAGAAGGTCCGGATACCAGGACTGACGAGGCCAATTTGGAGCAATCAGGATGACCGGACAACGTTCCACCTTCAACTTCTGAATCACCCTTATCAACATCGGAAGGGGAGGAAAGATGTAGGCCAGGGAGAATGCCCAGGGAATTGACATGGCGTCGACGGCCAGGGATAGCGAGTCTCTCCACCGGGAGCAGAACACAGGAACCTTCCTGTTGTGCCTGGTTGCCATCAGATCCATTAGGGGTACTCCCCACTTCTGAGTTAGGAGCTGAAACACCTCCGGATGGAGTTCCCACTCTCCGCTGTCGACTGTGTGACGACTGAGGAAGTCTGCCATGACGTTGTCTACCTGGAATGTGCACTGCGGAAATGACAGGAACATGAACCTCCGTCCAGGACAGAATGGCCTTGACCTCTAACCAAGCGGCGAGACTTCTTGTCCTGCCCTGTCTGTTGATGTAAGCCACGGCGGTGGCGTTGTCGGATTCCACTCTGACCGGACAGCCCTCCAGCTGAGATTCCTAATGGAGCAGAGCATGAAATATCGCTCGAAGTTCCAGGACATTGATGGGAAGAAGAGACTCCTCCAAGGACCACTTCCCCTGAGAGCTGATGCGACCCAGGACAGCACCCCAACCCAAGAGGATGGCGTCCGCCGTGACCTTGGTCCAGTAGGGGATCCGGAAGGATCTCCCCTTCAGGAGATTGGAAAGGTCCAACCACCACTCCAAGCTGAACTCGACATGAGGAGGAAGAGAGATCGACAGCTTCAGATGATCCCGCCGGTCCCTGCCTGTCAGATTCACAAATCTTTGAAGTTCCCTGGTGTGTGCCATGGCGAATGGAACCGCCTATATCGTAGATATGAACTTCCCCACCAGAGAAGACAACTTTGGAACCGGGATCCAATCATGGGCAAGGATCTTGGAGACCCGTTGAGCAAACTGATGAGCTACCTCCTCCGGTAGAAACACCATGCACCTCTGAGTGTCGAACAGAAGACCCAGGAAAATGAGCCGCTGGGACGGAACCAAGTCTGACTTGTTCACAATCCAACCGTGATGTGTGAGGACTCGAACGCAGGTCTGGACCTGCTGATGAAGAAGGTCCGCAGACACAGCCTTCAACAGCAAGTCATCCATGTACGGAGTCACTCTGATGCCATCCCGATGGAGGACAGATATCAATGCCCCCAGAACCTGTTGGAAAACCTGGGGAGCCGTTGTCAGACCAAACGGAAGAGCTGAAAACTGAAAATGACCTCTGGCGCAGGCAAACCTCAGATACTGCCTGCTCTCTAGATGAATTGGGATGTGAAGCTACACATCCTGAAGATGCAGAGAAGCAAGAAACCCCCCTGGAGACATGGCAGCGATCACAGTGCGCAGAGACTCCTGTCGATAGTGAGTCTTCACTACAAAAGTGTTGAGATCCTTGAGGTCCAAAATAGGACGACCTCCGCCATCCTTCTTGGTCACTACAAAGAGGTTGGAATAATATCCTGAACCTTTGTCCAAAGGAGGCACCGGCTCCAGGACGTCTTTGTCCAAAAGAGCCTGAATAGCATCGTCGAACAGACGGCTTCTCTCGGCATCCTGAGGAGAACGAGTGAGATGAAAGCGAAAGGGAGGAAGAGAAAAGAAAGGGATCTTGTAGCCCTCCGACACCACCTGTAAAACCCATGGGTCTGCCACTGAATCCTCCCAAACCCCACGAAAGAGGTGGAGACGCCCACCCACAGCGGGATGCAGACCCAGGTTCGGCGAGTCATGACGAAGCAGTCTTGGAAATCTTGGGCTTGGATGCGACCTTGGGCTTCCAGGACTGCTTGGGCTTGGAGGAGGAGCGCGGAGTAGATGGAACCGCCTGGTTCGTCGAACATGTCTCAGTTTGAAAGGAGTGAAAGGACCGGTTGAGCTTAGCCGGTAACTTTTTCTTAAAAACCAAGTGCAGAAGAGTACTCTTACCCCCAGTAGCCTCGCTAATTAGTTCCTTGAGCTCAGAACCGAACAAGGAAGTACCCTGAAAAGGCAAAGAAAGCAAAACTTTCCTGGAAGCAGTGTCAGCAGACCAAATCTTAAGCCAAATCGCACGCCTGGCCACCACAGAAGTGGTGGAGGCCCTCGCCATCATGCGGACAGCATCAAAGGCAGCATCAGAAACATAGTTCTGAGCCTCAGAGATATTAGCAAGGAGACGTAATTTCTCTGAAATAGGTGCGTCCTGACGGACCGCCGTGGTGAGCTGCTCAGTCCAGACAGCAATGGCTCGGTTAACCCACGCCACAGCAAAGGCCGGATGCATAGCAGTGCCAATAGAGGCGAAAATAGACTTAAGGCAAACCTCTCACTTTTTGTCAGTCCAATCATGTAAAGCAGAAGCATCAGACACAGGTAAAGCAGTAGATTTAGACAGTCTAGATACAGGTGCATCCACCTTAGGGGGATGAACCCATTTAGCCAGTTCAGCCTCAGAAAAGGGATAAAGTTTAGCAAACTTTTTTGAGACTGAAGAGGACTTGTCAGGATTTTACCAAGCATCAGAAACCAAACGGTCAAGAGTAGGGTTAGGAGGAAAACAAGTAACGGCTTTTGCCGGTTTCTGAAAAACATCAGTTGGATCAGAGATAACCTCTTGACCCAAAGGAAGGTTGAGAGTGGTCAGTACAGCAGAGGGTTCAGGATCACATTCAAAAGGGTCCCCAACAGACCTGGAAGACTCAATAACTGTACCATCCTCAACATCAGAATCCTGCAACAATTCTTCCTCAGAAGAATCAGACACGTCAGGTGCTCCCTGTGGTTTAGGCAGGTAGGTCCTGATGGTAGAGGAGGTCTGCCATAACTGCAGTGCCCCCTGTACCTGAGAGGGAAAGAGTTGAAGAGTGGACCTCAGGTCTCTAGTTGCAGCCTTAAACTCTTGTACCCAAGCTGGTTCAATAGCATGGCTGGAAGGCCCTGCGTTGCTGTCAGGACCTTCTGAACATGCTGGGCATAAATGACCAGAGAATTCCCTAGGCAGCCCTGAGTGACAGGAAGAGCAATACGCAGTGGGGGATACTGAGACCTCCGCCTCCTTAGTCTTAGGTCTAGCCCCAAGCTCCAGCGGTATAGACATACTCACAGTGACAAAATAACCCACTGACAATAAATCACCCAATTTAAGTGTGAGAGATTAAAGATTCACCCCAGAAACGTTAAATTTAAACTTATCTGGCAAGCGAAGGGTTAATCAACGGAGGAGAGAGGGAGAGTCTGGTCCCTGCGTAGGATACTCGCTGAGAAAAGCACACACATATATATATATATACACACATATATATATATATATATATATATATAAACACCCAATGAGAACTCCCAAATACAAGCCCAGTTAAGGGACCCTGTGGGACAAGTGGACCTTCAGCACTCAAAGGGTGGCTCGCCTTTCCTGCAGATCTTCTGTCTTCAGGTCACCATGTAAAGAGAGGATTACCTCAGTGGGTAATCCCCAGGGAAGCACCTGAAACCAAGATATTCCCCCTTCAGGGCTTAAGGTCCACCAAAAGGCCCTGGACCTGAGCTAGCCACTTTGGAGAGGGCATTTGTCAGTCTTGGTAACCTGCCTAATGGTGGTATTCCATATCTGACAGAAAAATAAAAAAGAAACTAAAACTAATGAGAGATGTTCTCCACCTGGTGTGTTCACACCCAGGAACAAATCATTCTGGAGTTAGCTGACTGGGATGCAGCTGAGGAGGGAGGGGAGGCTCCACCCCCTGCATACATTTGGAGAAATGTTCCTGCCTACTTAAAGGGGCGGATCGCCTCCCAGAGTTACCAGTAACCTGTATTGGGCGACAGAGAAAACAGGTTGGAATAAAAACCTGAACCACACTCTGGGAGAGGTGCTGGGGTCAGAACCTTCTTGACCAGCAGTGAATCCATTGCCTCCTTGAACAGCTGTACTTTGCTTGGCTCAATTGGGACCCTGGACAAAAAGAAACAAAATGGTGGGAGAGACTCAAAAATCTGTGTGGTACCATTCTGAGATAACTGGCAAAACAGGCAAAGATGCCCCGCTACATGTAAATGAAGACCAGGATTCTTTGAGTCATGTGGAAGATTGTTTGGCAAACTTGGGCTGCCACTGCTGTCTGGGCTTGGCGGAGAAGCGCGCGTGGGAGGCCTGCGAAGATTGCGTCCTTTGCTCCCCCGTTTGGCAGGGATGAAAAAGATGCCAGTCTCCTTGCCATAGTCATACATTTGGAAGACATCTAAGGCAACAGTGCGCTATTTCCACATTAGCATTACCAATTATCTGCTTTAGTTCTGGGCCAAACAGGGACTTGCCTTGAAACAGCAAAGAAACCAGTGACTTTTTAGAAGATTGATCCGCAGACCAAATCTTAAGCAATAGAGTACATAGAGCAGCAAGTGAAAAGGCTGAGGCCTTAGCTGCCAACCTGACTGCCTCAAAAAGAACTACAGGCACAAGTGTTGGCCTCTTTAATGTTGGCCAGAGGAACCAACAGTTCATCCTAGGAAACCTCAGAACATACAGCCTCCATATGGGTGAAAAACTGGCGGAGATTTCTTACACCTCTGGAAGACATCCATAGAAGACCTCATCAGAGATGCCAGAGACTTGAAGTGTCTCCAAAACAGCTCTGCGACCCTCAGCCGATGGAAGGGGGTCACTCATAAGATTCTCGTAGGAATAAGAGTCCATATCCTTATAATCTCCTTCCTCACCCTCCTCTTCAGATAATTCCTTCTCAGAGGCGGCCACTAGCAACTGAAGAATAGTCAGTTATAGGGGCCACATATTTACAGGTAGTTGGGGGCTTCCAGGATTGGAGAATGGAGGAAGGATTTGGGCTACTGAGAACAGAAGTATTTTCACCCAAGCTGACTCTCGTTTAGTGCTGAAGGGCCCTGGAGGAGTAGTAGGGGCCACAGTATGAGGGGCAGAGAGATCCAGAATACTTTTTAGGAATCCCTGTTTGACATAAAGAACAGTAAGCAAAGGGGGAGAGGGATGCCCTTGAGTCCTTAATCTTGGATTTACTCCCATCCTTAGAATAAGACATGCTGACAGGAAAAGGAGGAAACTTACTCACTGATATTTGTTTCAACTGAGTCCCTCTCAGCAGTAGAATGGACATTGTCTCTGCACCCCCAAGTTGGTAGGACCAAACTCCTTAAAGTCTCCCCCTTCACCTGCTGTCCTCAGTTATTTTCTTTAACAAAGCTGTAAAATAACAGAAAACAGGTAAAATGGGTGGGGGGTGCTGCAGAGGGACACAGAAGAAACAGAAATATTGGTAAGTAAATCTCCTCCATTTACTGTGTCCACTTTATGGCAGTAGAATGGGAAATACATATGCAGACCATGGTCATGATCTGCTAGATAAATGTGGATATATATAGAAGTCCACGTGACTGCTTTACAAATGTCTTCTGATGATGTGTCCACCTTTACTGGCCCAGGAGGCTGACATAGCTCTAGTAGAGTGAGCTCTTATCTTGACAGGAGCTGAGCCCCTGCATCCTGATAAGCCAATCTTATACAATCCCTAGGTTGTGCAATTTCCTCTCTTTCTCAAGAGAGGGATTGGAGCAAAAGGAAGGAAGTACAACCTCCTGATTGCTATGGAAATCTGAGACCACCATAGATCTGATGAAAGGATGAGCTTGAAGCACCAATTTATCTTGATGGAACAGTGTATATGGAAATATACAGGATAAAGCCTGTAACTCCCCCACTCTTCTGGCTGAGGTAATTGCTGTGAGAAAGGCAGCTTTAAGAGAAAGAGTCTTAATAGAGATCTTGTGCTTAGGTTCAAATGAAGGGGAATATGACAATTGGTCTAATATTAAGTTTATATTTTGGGGTGGGATGATTTCCCTTATTGTGGGTCTAACCTTATATGGGGCCATCAATAAACTGAGTTGCCAGTCTGGCTGATAGGGCTGACAGATGTACCTTCAGGGATGAAGGCTTTAAACCCAAACTGAAACCTTTTTGCAGAAATTCCAAAATTGTGTATGAATATTTGTTGTGCCGTGTATTACTGTTTTCTAGGCACCATGACCTGAAGAGAATATATTTTAGAAGTTGATGCCTTCCTGCCTGCTAGAAAGGTGCTAATGACTTCATCTGATAATTCTCTGGAATGTAGGGATTGTTGCTAGGGCTCCAGTTTAAAAAAGGCTGGTTTGGGACGACAAACCAGCCAATGTATGGAAATCGTGGCATACTGCGAGTGGCCATGGTTGTGATACAGACATCCGATTTAACTGAGAATACCTAATCTGTCTTGGAAAGTTTGGCATGATCATTTCCTCCCTTTCTGCCCTTATTTTCCTGAGGCCAGCTGGAATAGGGATTGGTGGGAATATGTAGGCCAATCTGAATACCCACGTCTTTTTAAGGGCATCCTGTCCCAGAACCTTCAGGTCCTTCTAACGTGAAAAGTACTTTGCGCACTTAATGTTGGATTTTGAGGCCATGAGGTCCACCTCTGGGTAGCCCCATCTTTCTGCAATTCTTAGAAATACTGATGTTTTAAAGAACCATTCCCTTTGATCAATCAGTGTCCTGCTGAGGTAGTCCCCATCTGGAGAATGAGATTGCCTGCTTTATGAGAAGCTGAAATGGTGAGGAGGTTTTCCTCTGCCCAGGACAGAAGCTTGGCTGCCTCCAGCATCAGACTGTTGCTCTTTGTACCCCCTTGGTTTTTTAGGTGCATTACTGTGGCCTAGTTGTCTGATCTTATGCAAATAGCTTCTCCTTGAAGGCAACAGCTTAATCTGATCAAGGCTCTTCTGACTGCCCTCATCTCTAGTTGAGTTCCTGCTACAGGCTTATGGTGTATGGCTGTGAAAACATTCAGAGACATCTCTCTCATCCACTTGATTGGCAACTTGGCAGGAACATCTTCACGGAGCCTGTGGCAGGAGCTAACGCACGCAACAGTGGAACACACATCAACAAGGCCAATGCATATATGAAATACTCGTGACTACATATATTTACTTCTCATTGTGATAATTGAAACTGGAAAAATACAGCAACATTGGTCACGTTATTGTTGTTGGTTGGTTTTTTTTTTTGTTTTTTTTTTAGTTGTGGTTTTGGTTTTTGTTTCTCTGTATGTTTATACCGTAAATGGACAATTCAACCTGGCAAATGCGATGTGACTATAGCTACGACAGGCTACTTGACACTTAAGCCTATGACTTCATCTATATTAAAAAGCCCTGAAAAAGAGAAGGAATATTTTCCACTGCTGCCTGTCTTAAGCATTCTGCACATAATTTGGTGGCATCAAAAGGGGATAATTTTTTAACACGTGCATCACGGAGTTTAAGTTTCTGGATCTTTTCTTCTTCCAAAACCACAATCTTCTCCCTTCGCCCAGGTTTAGAAGCACTAAACATGATACAGCTACCCCAAAGACCAAAAAAAAAAAAAAAAAGAAAGCAAGCATAAAACAGACTGATAGAAATAACAATTTGTGATTTATTTTTTATAGAGTTTTTCTCCCTGTGAGACTCAAAGCACTTTACAAATATATAAACAGACATAAAAATGTAAGAGTTCCTTACGGTCAGATGAGCTGACAATGCCTGATAAAAGAGATGGGTGTTTTTAATAATAAAAAAATAAAAATAAAAAAAAAACCTAAAGCCTGTAGCGATGGTGCCTCTCTAACTGAGGATGGTAAAAAGTTCCAGAATGTGGGGACAGCATGGCTGAATGCCCGGGAACCTGGATAAAAGTGTGTGTTCCAGCAGTGGAACGCACAAATCACCAAGAGCCTCCGTTGTGAGGTTACAAATAGTACTGCACAGGGAAGATGCCAGGGCATGAGGATGAAAAGCCATTCTGGACAAAATACACAAGCAGCAACTATCCATAACACTCATCATTGGTACGGTTAGGAGATAACGGAGTAACCAAGGGGAAGACCAGCACTAGAGACAGCATTAAGATGCGGCCGAAGGCAAAAAAAAAAAAAAAAGTGGGGAAGAGAAGAAATAATGTAAGGAAAGTCCACTTCCATCCACCAACTTGTAGAACCAAACAATAACAGAGGACAGCAGATGAAGTGGGGAGACTTTAAGGAGTTTGGCTGGTCCTAGCAGCTGGGGGGCAGAGGCAATGCCCATTATACTGTCTGTGGAGTGGACACAGAAGGAAGTATCTTACACTAGTACAAAACCAGTAATAATACCACCCCAGATTAATAATTCACCCCATAAATCCCATAAGTAGTACTTTTCTGGCAGGTGAAGGGTTAATCTAAAGGAGGAGAGCAAGGAGAATCAGACTCTGCGTAGGATAAGCAAGAGAAGTAAAATGGAGACTGCAAAACAGGAAGCAAATCAGAAGAAAGCCCATAAAACGGGCATTCTGGGAAACGTAGTCTTCTCAGGTGTGTTGCCTAAGAATGCCTACAACTCCATCCATGGAGTTCCAGGGGCCCCCAAGACACTCAGGACATTAACAAGATGAAAGGGCATGAGAAGACAGGAAGAAAGAACCCCCTTCTGTATGTGAAACAGGTGCAGTTATGTCCCAGAGAAGTATGCCCATAGTCAATGGAGCAAAGATGGAGGCGGTACAGGCATCTGTCTTAAAGGAACCGCAGCAAAAATTCAGTCAGCTCCAAATGAGGTACCCAAAAACCCAGGGGAACATGTGAGGGCAGCCTAAAATGATACCCCAGAAAAAAAAAAAAAATGTGGAAATACAGACCACACTATACCCCAACTAGAGAAAACCAGCAAAGAAAGGAATACTGGAAAACTGCAGCCAACTTTGCCCAAATCCAACGGCACCAGATTGTGTAACACTGCATACACTATTACGCCATTATAAGAGGATTTTAGTCTTACCTGTTAAATCCTTTTTTCTTAGTCCATACAGGTTACTGGTAACTTTGGGTAGGCGATTCGCCCCTTTAACTAGGCAGGAACAATTCTAGAAGTGAATGCAAGGGGTGAAGCCTACCCTCCCTCCTTGGCTGCAGCTAGCCAATCAGCTACATTAAGATTTGAGACACTATTGACTAGGTAGTAGAAGGGAAAGATGACTCCTGTGAGCATGTCCCCGAAGAACCCCCACGGTCTGCCACAGGAGAGCCGAGCATGGTCTCAGCGTGGGAGACCAGTAACCTGTATGGACTAAGACAGGACTTAAAATCTGAAGTACTTAGCTACTAGCCAGACCTGAAAAGTTACTCGCCACTGCAAGCCATAACATACCCACCAGGGCTGAATTTCTACTCTACAGGGCTAAATTTTCACTCGCCATTGGCTAGTGGAAATTTTGAGCCCTGGACTAAGAGAAAAGGATTTAACAGGTAAGACTAAAATCCTCTTTTCTCTGTCATCCAATACAGGTTACTGGTAACTCTGGTATGTCCAACCATTATGTTTCCAAGAGGCGGGAAGTAAGGCAAGGACCAGGCGCAAGGCCCCCAAAGTCACTAGAGCAGATATGAACCATCAGATCAGAGATAGCCCAACAAACAAGTGAAGTGCCAATGGACACTGAACAGGGGTAACACCACCGCAGGAAGAGTTACACAACACACTGAACTGGAGCCCACATGACTCAAAAGTGAAGGAAGCACCAAGGAACCAAAAAAGATCCTAGACAGGCAAGACTGCCTCCAGGATCTTCCTCCCAAAACTAGCGACACCCGATGTCAGCACATCAACACAGCAGTGCTTTGAAAAGGTGTATACAGATGACCAAGTGGCAGTTTTGTACAACTGATCAGCGGAGGCCTGATTCTTGTAAGCCCAAGAAGCCCCAATGGATCTTGTAGAATGAGCCATGACCCGAAAGGGAACAGGCTTCTTCCTTAGCTTGTAAGCCTTAATAGTGGACTTGATCCAAGACGCAATAGTCACTTTGGATGCAGGTTTCCCTGCCCTGGGGCCCTCTGGAATGACAAACAGCGCGTCAGCCTGTCTAATGGACTCAGTATGATGTATATAAAACTTGAGACAACGCACCATGTCTAACAAGTGGAGATCCCTCTCACTGTCAGAGGCAGGGTCAGGGCAGAAAGAAGGCACCACAATGTCCTCATTAATGTGGAACTCAGAGACCACCTTCAGGAGAAACTCCTGCAAAGTGTGAAGCACTGCCTTGTCTTTGTGAAACACCAAAAGGGGTGGTCTACAAGACAAAGCATGTAACTCCGCGAATGGTGAACAGTCATGATCGCCAGGAGAAAGGCCATTTTCCATGTCAGCAGGCGTAGAGGAATAGCAACCAAGGACTCAAAGGGAGGGAGCTGAAGGATGGCCAAAACCAAACTAAGATCCCAATGAGGAGCGGGAGTCTTGAAAACAGGACAAGTATGAGCAACACCCTTGAAAAAACCTTGACATCAGGAAAAATAGCCTCTGAAACGAAACAGAGAGAGCAGAAGCCTGAACCTTAAGGGAGCTCAAACTGAGGCTCTTATCCACACTGTCCTGCAAGAACGCCGGGACCGTAGGCAGATCAAAATCCGGAGAAAGGTCCCTATCAGCACACCAAGATAGAAAGAACGACCAGACACAATGGTGGGCCTTAGAAGAAACAGGTTTGCGGGCACTAAGCATAGTAGCCACCACACCATAAGAAAAACCTTACTTCTTCAGTATTGAGGATTCAATTTCCAAGCCGTCAAGGCTACAATGAACATCCTCCTTCCACAGGTAACCCTGTAGACGAAGATCCGGATGGCAAGGGAGCCGGAATGGCTCCGCCACTGACCGACCCAGAAGCTCCAGGAACCAAGCCTGTCGAGGCCAGTACAGAGCAATCAGAATAACTGGACATCATTCCAGTTTCAATTTCCGTAACACCCTGTGCAACATGGGGAGGGGAGGAAAGATGTAAGCCAGAGGAAATAACCAAGGAATGGACATGGCATCCACCGCTAGAGCTAGAGGATCCCTCCAGCAAGAGCAGAACCTCAGAACCTTCTGGTTGTGTCTTGTCGCCATCAGGTTGATGCAAGGAAGACCCCACTTCTGAACAATGAGGGAGAACACCTCTGGATGCAGTTCCCACACTCTGCTGTCCACCGTGTGTCGACTGAGGAAGTCTGCAATGACGTTGTCTATGCCAGGACTGTGCACTGCAGATATGGCAGGAACATGTTCTTCTGCTCAGGACAAAATAGCCTTGACCTCTGACCAAGTGGCAAGACTTCTTGTCCCGCCTTGCCTGTTGATGTAAGCCACGGCCGTGGCGTTGTTGGACTGGACCCGGACTGGGCATTCTTCCAGCTGGGGTATCCAATGGCGAAGGGCATGAAATATTACCCGAAGCTCCAAAAAGTTGATGGGAAGGAGAGATTCCTCCGGGGGGCCACCGACCCTGAGCACTCAGGCGACCCAGGACCGCTCCCCAGCTGGAGAGGCTGGCATCAGTTGTCACTGTAGTCCAGAAGGATACCAGGAAGGACTTACCCTTCAGCAGATTTGAGAGGTCGAGCCACCACAGCAAACTCAGTTCCACATGAAGAGGGAGGGATACGGACATCTTCAGAAGGTCGGCTGACCCCTGCACACCTGGATCACAACCCTCTGGAGTTCCCTGGTGTGAGCCATGGCAAATGGGACCGCTTCTATGGTGGAAATGAAATTCCCCACTAGAGAGGACAGCTTCTTGGCTGGAACTGGATTGTGAGCCAGAACAGCAGAAACCCTGTGGGCGATCTGGTGAGCCACCAGGTCAGAGAGAAACACCATGATCTGCTGAGTGTCGAAGAGAAGGCCCAGGATGACCAGACACTGGTATGGGACAAGATCTGACTTGTCCATGTTGATGATCAACCTGTGATGGGTGAGAGCATGAATGCAGTCCTAAACTATCACGGTGCCCGTGATTGCTGCAGTTCCTTGTCTGTCACCAGTAGGGGGCTGCTATTGGCTGTCTGCAGATAGCCCGCCTTTCATTGCCTATTTAAACCTGGATTGGGCACCCTTTGGTTGCCCTTTCGTGCTGTTTCTGACCTTCCTGCTATCACTATGCTAGTGACAGCTGGGCCTCTGTTCCAGTGTTCCTGAGTTCCTGATCTCATGTGTTCTTGAGTACCTGTTTGTTACTGTTCCAGTGTTTCCTGCCTGCTGAGTTGTTCCAGTCCTGGTTCCGGCCTAGTCTCTGGTGTTGCTGTTCCTGCGGTTCTTCTACTCTGCTGTTTCCTGACCTGACTGATCGTTACTGGTTCCTGTCATCGCATCGCATGTCTCCTGTATCCTGGCGACCTCTTGCTCGGTCGCGTCGGCGACATTGTTTGTTACACCAGTGTGCAGTCACTGGTTTGCTCCTAAGCCCATCGGCTATACTAGCCTGAGTTGGTCCCAGCGTGCAGACGCTGGTTTGCTCCAAAGCCTTGCGGCTGTACGTACACACTTGTTACACCAGTGTGCGGTCACTTGTTTGCTCCATAGGCCTTGCGGCTATACTACTTGTTTGTTACACCAGTGTGCGGTCACTGGTTTGCTCCAAAGCCTATTGGCTGTGTTCTCCTGAGTTGGTCCCAGCGTGCGGACGCTGGTTTGCTCCAAAGCCTTGCAGCTATACGAACACACTTGTTACACCAGTGTGCGGTCACTGGTTTGCTCCATAGGCCTTGCGGCTATACTACTTGTTTGTTACACCAGTGTGCGGTCACTGGTTTGCTCATAAGCCTATTGGCTGTGTTCTCCTGAGTTGGTCCCAGCGTGCGGACGCTGGTTTGCTCCAAAGCCTTGCAGCTATACGAACACACTTGTTACACCAGTGTGCGGTCACTGGTTTGCTCCAAAAGCCTTGCGGCTATATTACTTGTTTGTTACACCAGTGTGCGGTCACTGGTTTGCTCCAAAGCCTATCGGCTATACAGTCCTGTGTTGGTCCCAGCGTGCGGACGCTGGTTTGCTCCAAAGCCTTGCGGCTATACAAACACACTTGTTGTACCAGTGTGCGGTCACTGGTTTGCTCCAAAGCCTATCGGCTATACTATCCTGAGTTGGTCCCAGCGTGCGGACGCTGGTTTGCTCCAAAGCCTTGCGGCTATACAGACACTCTTGTTATACCAGTGTGCGGTCACTGGTTTGCTCCAAGGTCTTGCGACTTTACAATCCCTGTTGGTCTCAGTGTATGTACACTGGGTTGCTTACGATCCTGTCAATTTGCCATTACCATCTGACTGCTGCTGTTATCTCTGGGCTGCCCTGCCTGGTATTGGTAAGGCCGGTAGAACCTTATTGTCATATTCCATCTGAGGTTGCCTTACCCGGTATTGGCAGGGCCGGTAGAGCCTACATTGTGAATCTGTTGAGGCTGCCTTGCCCGGTAATTTGGTAAGGCCGGTAGAACCGTTATGCTATTCCATCTGCAGGTTGCCTTACCCGGTATTGGCAAGGCCGGTAGAGCCTAACATTCTGCTTCTTCAGACTGTCCTGTCCGGTATGCTGACAGGACCGGTAGAGTCTGCATTCTGACTTGTTATATTCTGTATGTATCTGTATACATGTGTTTGCCATCCTACGTTATCATTTTATTATTTCAATAAAATTGATTTTTACCTAAAACTTGTGTCTGAGAGTCATAATAAACCGTGACAGTACGAAAGGGCCATGACCTCAGACAGCAAAGGTGAAGGTAATGCATAGAATATCCATTGGAGGATGGATGTGCACGAGCAACGTTTGGATCAGTTGGCAGTTGCAATTCAAACGATCCTTGAACGCATGGTACTTGCTGACAAATCTAGCTCTAGCCCGGTGGTCTCGCCAAGTCAGACACCGGAGAGTGATACCAGACCCCTAGGGGGCACTGTTAAAGGGTTAACGGCTTCTGCACCCTTGCCGCTAAGATACGATGGTGACCCTAGTCTCTGCAGAGGGTTCATCAACCAACTCGAGATCTTTATGGAATTGATGGCACACGCATTTCCCAATGATCGTAGTAAAGTGGGGTTTACAATATCTTTGCTCACTGGCAGAGCTTAGGCTTGGGCTAACCCCTTGTGGGAGAATGCTAAACCTTGTACTAAGAACTTTAGAGAATTTGTGCAATCCTTTCGAAGAGTGTTTGAGCCTCCTGGTAGAACCACCTCTGCTGCCAAACGCCTTATGGAGATACATCAGGGCAGGCGTACAGTAGGCGACTACGCCATCGAATTCCGCACATTGGCAGCAGAGGTAGGTTGGAATAACGAGGCATTATTGGCAGCTTTTTCTCAAGGTTTGAATGACCACATTAAGGACGAAATCGCTGCCAAAGATCTACCTATTGATCTAGATGACTACATTGAATATGTTATGATAATTGACTCCAGAATACGTGAGAGATCAATGGCCAGAGATCGTAAGATACGGTCAAAGGATAATGAGCCTAGTGTCATGTTTTGCCCACCGATCCCTCCCCTGGCATTGACGTATAGTGAACCTGTACGGGAGACAAGTGAACCTATGCAAATAGGCTTCACTAGACTAACCAAGGCTGAGAGACTTTATCGCAGAAGACAAGGGTTGTGTTTATACTGCGGTAAAAAAGGGCATTTGCTAAATTCCTGTCCGGTACGTCCGGGAAACGCACACACCTAGGGTACCTTGGGGGACAGGCCCTAGGTGGTGTACAATCGTCCCCAGTGTCGGGCACAATGAAACCCACCTTACAGGTGGTATTATCTTGGGTACAACGCTCTGTGGAGGTTTTGGCCTTGGTTGACTCTGGTGCAGCAGGGTATTTTATGGATAATACCTTTGCTGAATTGCACGGAGTTCCACGCATTGAAAGAGAAAATCCCTTGACTATTGAAGCGATTGATGGCAGACCCTTAGAACCGCCTCAGGTTATATTTGAAACTATGCCACTGTCTATGACTATTGGGGCACTTCACAGAGAGGAGCAACAGTTTCAACTGATTAATTCTCCGCACCATGCGGTAATATTGGGCTTTCCGTGGTTACAGTTACATAACCCACAATTTGATTGGAAAAAGTGTGAAATTGCTGCTTGGTCCCAGTTTTGGATCGACAAGTGCGTCATTCAGCCTGTTAAGGTCTTGTGCACCTCCTCGGCCATACCGGATGTGTACCAACTGTTTGGCAATGTTTTTAGCAAAGGAGAGGCCAGTTTGCTACCTCAGCATAGACCTTATGATTGTTGCATCGAATTGCAGCCTGGGGCAGTGTCTCCGAAAGGACGCACTTATCCATTATCTTGTGAGGAAAATAAGGCTATGGAGGATTACATTTCTGATGCCCTTGCTAGAGGGATCATACAAAAATCTACCTCTCCAGCTGGGGCTGGGTTCTTTTTTGTAAAAAAGAAAAATGGCGAATTAAGACCATGCATTGACTACCGGGGCTTGAATAAACTAATGGCAAAAAACGCATACCCTATACCACTCATCACCGAGCTTTTTGACAGGCTTAAGGGCGCTTCGATTTTTACCAAATTGGACCTACGAGCCGCTTACAATCTGGTGCGCATTCGAGCAGGTGATGAGTGGAAAACTGCCTTTAATACTCGAGCTGGGCACTACGAGTATCTAATTATGCCATTTGGGCTATGTAATGCCCCCGCAGTTTTCCAGGAGCTGATAAACGATGTTCTGAGATATATGTTACAGACATGTGTTGTGGTTTATCTGGACGATATATTAATTTACTCTCAAGACATGGCACAGCACATCAAAGATGTATCCGCAGTATTGCTACGACTCCGTGAGAACAAATAATTTTGTAAACTGGAAAAATGTGACTTTCATAGAACCAGTGTGCCATTCTTGGGGTTCATAATTGGCAATGATGGCATTGCCATGGACAAGGATAAGTTGTCAGCTGTCTTACAATGGCCAAAACCCAAGGGCCTTAAAGCCATACAGCGTTTCCTGGGTTTCGCTAATTATTATAGGAGGTTTATTAAGAACTTTTCTTCCATTGTCAAACCTTTGTCCGATCTTACGCACAAGGGTGCTAATCCTTCTTGTTGGCCGGTATCTGCTGAGAATGCCTTTGAGAATTTGAAGCTGGCATTTGCTGCGGCTCCTGTGTTATCCCACCCCAATCCTCTACTTCCATTTACGTTAGAGGTGGATGCCTCAGATATTGGGGTTGGGGCAGTACTTTCGCAACGACACAATAAAGGTGGTACTCTCAGACCTTGTGGGTTTTTCTCGAAGAAGTTGACTGTCACTCAAGGCCACTATGAGATAGGTGACAAAGAACTATTGGCCATTATCCTCGCTCTTAAAGAGTGGCGTCATTTGCTTGAAGGTACCAAGACTCCCGTATTAATCCTAACAGATCATAAAAATCTGACTTATCTCTCGGAGGCCAAGAGATTGTCCTCCCGTCAGGCCAGGTGGGCACTGTTCCTGTCTCGATTTAATTTCATTGTATCATACTTACCGGGGTCAAAGAATATCAGGGCTGATGCACTGTCAAGACAATTTGAGGCCGACAGTGACAGAGTGGAAGCACCAGCACCCATTATCCAACCTGATAGAATACTGGCTACTATACGCACGAGTATCACTTCTCCTTTAGGGGAGGAGATCCTGGCCTCTCAGGGGTCCGCTCCCCATGAAACTCCAGTGGGCAAATGTTTTGTCGCTGAACCATTTCGTACTAGGCTGCTTGAAACCTACCATTCCTCTAAGGCTGTGGGACATACTGGTAGAGACCAATTGTTATGGTCCCTTTCTCAGTTATTTTGGTGGCCCTCCATGAGAAACGATTGTGCCGAATTTACGAATGCCTGTGCCACCTGTGCCCGCGCTAAGACCCCGAGACATCTCCCTGTGGGCTTGCTTCAATCGGTGCCTAATGGCGAACGCCCCTGGTCTCATGTTTCCATTGATTTTATGGGAGAGTTGCCTATGTCCAAGGGGTACTCCTTTATATTCATGGTGGTGGACAGGTTTTCTAAAATGGCTCATTTCGTGCCCCTCCGTGGTCTTCCTTCAGCGAAGGAATTGGCAATGGTGTTCGCCAGAGAAGTATTCCGGTTGCATGGAGTGCCTAGGGTACTGGTGTCTGACAGGGGGAGCCAGTTTGTGTCTAGATTTTGGAGGGCATTTTGCCAAC
The DNA here is from genome assembly GCA_037306005.1 of Rhinophrynus dorsalis. Classification (NCBI taxonomy): domain Eukaryota; kingdom Metazoa; phylum Chordata; class Amphibia; order Anura; family Rhinophrynidae; genus Rhinophrynus; species Rhinophrynus dorsalis. The sequence goes on from CM074725.1 coordinate 155,430,141, forward strand.
AGATGGGCATACAGCTGTCCTTCTCTTCTGCCTACCATCCCCAGACCAAGGGAGCCGCTGAACGAGCTAATCAGGGCTTGGAACAATTTCTCCGTTGTTTCGTTACTGACCATTATGATAATTGGTCCGACTTGTTGCCTTGGGCAGAGTTCGCCAGGAACTTGCGGTCAATTCTTCATCTGGGAGCTCTCCGTTTCTGATTAATTATGGGTTCCAGCCCTGTTTGCTTCCAGACTCATTTCAGACGCAACAGATTCCAGCTCTGGATGAGCATATCGAGCAACTCCGTTCCACATGGGCACAAGTTCAGAGGGCACTTGGTCAGTCATTTCAGTGTCATCAGCGCCATGCTAATCCCAGAAGGCTTCCAGCGGTTTCCTTTCAGGTTGGGGATAGAGTGTGGCTTTCCTCCAGAAATCTCAAGCTGCAGGTTCTGTCTAATAAGTTGGCTCCCCGGTTTATTGGTCCATACAGAGTTATTCGCAAAATTAACCCTGTTTCCTATGCACTGGACCTACCTGCATCCATGCGTATCCATGTGTTCCATGTGTCCCTTCTTAAGCCTCTGGTTTGCAATCGCTATACTACCACACCTGTGGTGCCAGGACCTGTTGAGGTCGAGGGCCAGGAGGAATACGAGGTTCAGAGCATTATTGATTCCCGTAGGCTTAGAGGAGGGGTACAGTACCTGGTACATTGGAAAGGGTATGGTCCTGAGGATCGATCATGGGTGGATAGTACGGACCTTCATGCACCTAGGCTAACTAGGGCCTTTCATGCCAATTACCCACAGAAACCTAGACCCTATTCTAGGAGAAGGGGTCTTTGAAGGGGGGGTACTATCACGGTGCCCGTGATTGCTGCAGTTCCTTGTCTGTCACCAGTAGGGGGCTGCTATTGGCTGTCTGCAGATAGCCCGCCTTTCATTGCCTATTTAAACCTGGATTGGGCACCCTTTGGTTGCCCTTTCGTGCTGTTTCTGACCTTCCTGCTATCACTATGCTAGTGATAGCTGGGCCTCTGTTCCAGTGTTCCTGATCTCATGTGTTCCTGAGTACCTGTTTGTTACTGTTCCAGTGTTTCCTGCCTGCTGAGTTGTTCCAGTCCTGGTTCCGGCCTAGTCTCTGGTGTTGCTGTTCCTGCTGTTCTTCTACTCTGCTGTTTCCTGACCTGACTGATCGTTACTGGTTCCTGTCATCGCATCACATGTCTCCTGTATCCTGGCGACCTCTTGCTCGGTCGCGTCGGCGAAATTGTTTGTTACACCAGTGTGCAGTCACTGGTTTGCTCCTAAGCCCATCGGCTATACTAGCCTGAGTTGGTCCCAGCGTGCGGACGCTGGTTTGCTCCAAAGCCTTGCGGCTGTACGTACACACTTGTTACACCAGTGTGCGGTCACTTGTTTGCTCCATAGGCCTTGCGGCTATACTACTTGTTTGTTACACCAGTGTGCGGTCACTGGTTTGCTCCAAAGCCTATCGGCTGTGTTCTCCTGAGTTGGTCCCAGCGTGCGGACGCTGGTTTGCTCCAAAGCCTTGCAGCTATACGAACACACTTGTTACACCAGTGTGCGGTCACTGGTTTGCTCCATAGGCCTTGTGGCTATACTACTTGTTTGTTACACCAGTGTGCGGTCACTGGTTTGCTCATAAGCCTATTGGCTGTGTTCTCCTGAGTTGGTCCCAGCGTGCGGACGCTGGTTTGCTCCAAAGCCTTGCAGCTATACGAACACACTTGTTACACCAATGTGCGGTCACTGGTTTGCTCCAAAAGCCTTGCGGCTATATTACTTGTTTGTTACACCAGTGTGCGGTCACTGGTTTGCTCCAAAGCCTATCGGCTATACAGTCCTGTGTTGGTCCCAGCGTGCGGACGCCGGTTTGCTCCAAAGCCTTGCTGCTATACAAACACACTTGTTATACCAGTGTGCGGTCACTGGTTTGCTCCAAAGCCTATCGGCTATACTATCCCGAGTTGGTCCCAGCGTGCGGACGCTGGTTTGCTCCAAAGCCTTGCGGCTATACAGACACTCTTGTTATACCAGCGTGCGGACGCTGGTTTGCTCCAAAGCCTTGCGGCTATACAGACACTCTTGTTATACCAGTGTGCGGTCACTGGTTTGCTCCAAGGTCTTGCGACTTTACAATCCCCGTTGGTCTCAGTGTATGTACACTGGGTTGCTTACGATCCTGTCAATTTGCCATTACCATCTGACTGCTGCTATTATCTCTGGGCTGCCCTGCCCGGTATTGGTAAGGCCGGTAGAACCTTATTGTCATATTCCATCTGAGGTTGCCTTACCCGGTATGGGCAGGGCCGGTAGAGCCTACATTGTGAATCTGTTGAGGCTGCCTTGCCCGGTAATTTGGTAAGGCCGGTAGAACCGTTATGCTATTCCATCTGCAGGTTGCCTTACCCGGTATTGGCAAGGCCGGTAGAGCCTAACATTCTGCTTCTTCAGACAGTCCTGTCCGGTATGCTGACAGGACCGGTAGAGTCTGCATTCTGACTTGTTATATTCTGTATGTATCTGTATACATGTGTTTGCCATCCTACGTTATCATTTTATTATTTCAATAAAATTGATTTTTACCTAAAACTTGTGTCTGAGAGTCATAATAAACCGTGACATAAACCTTCTGATGAAGTTCCGCAAAAGGGGTTTTCAGAAGCAGGTCATCCACGTATGGAGTAACTCTGATGCCGTCCTGATGGAGGACAGATACTGAAGCTCCCAGGACACTGTTGAAGACTTGAGGAGCTGTAGTCAGACCAAAGGGAAGAGCTGAAAACTGAAAGTGCCCTTGGTCGCAGGCAAATCTGAGATATTGCCGACTCTCTGGATAAATGGGGATGTGTAGATACGCGTCCCGAAGATCCAGAGAGGCAAGGAATTCCCCCGGCGACATAGCAGCAATCACCGTCCTTCGAGACTCCTGGTGATGAGTCTAGATTACAAAGGAATTGAGATCCTTCAAATCCAAAACAGGATGACAGCCGCCATCCTTCTTGGAGACCACAAAGAGGATTGAGTAAAAACCCATATCTCTATCCTGAATAGGAACAGGTTCCAGAACATCCTTGTCCAGAAGGGTCTGGATAGCGCCATTGAACAGACTGTTTCTCTACACCCTGGGGCGTACGAGAGGGGAAAAATCCAAATGGGAGGAAGAGAAGCGAAAGGAATGCTGTACCCTTCCACCACCACCTGTAAAACCCATGGGTCCGCCACTGAATCCTCCCAGACGCTGTGGTAGTGGTGCAGACAGCCACCCACAGCAGAATGGGAACCTGGGTTCGGCGAGTCATGCTGAAGGCGGCTAGGAAGCCTTGGGCTTGGAGGAGACCGTGGGCTTCCATTGCTGTTTGGGCTTGGAGGAGGAATGCGGAGCTGTGGGAACCGCCAGGTTAGCTGGACGCCGATTATGCTTGAGAGGCTTTTTCCTCCTGGGGACCATAGGCAGAAGTGTAATCTTGCCCCCTGTGGCCCAAACAAAAAGGTGCCTTGAAAAGGCAATGAGAGCAAAGCTTTCTTGGAAGCAGTATCAACAGACCAGATCTTGAGCCAAGGGGCTTGTCTGGCAACCACAGACATGGTGGAAACCCTTGCCACCAAACAGATGGCATCAAATAAGGCAGCAGAAACATAGTGCTGGGTCTCAGAAATGTTGGCAAGAAGCTGCAACATATCCGAAGTAGGATAAGACGGACAGCCAGGGTGAGCTGTTCAGTCCAGACCACAATGGCCCAGTTACCCATGCCGCAGCGAATGCTGGACGCATAGCAGTACCAGCAGTAGCAAAAAGGGACTTGATGGAGACCTCAAGTTTCTTGTCAGTCCAGTCTTTCAGAGCAGAAGCATCAGCAACTGGCAAGGCAGTGGACTTAGATAGCCTGGAGACAGGAGCATCCACTTTGGGGGGCATGAACCCACTGAGCAAGCACCACCTCAGAGAAGGGGTAAAGCTTGGCAATTTTCTTGGAAACAGAAGGCTGCCTGTCTGGAGACATCCACTCATCAGACACAAGGTGGCCAAGAGTGGGGTTAGGTGGAAAAACAAGTATAGGGCCTTTTAGACTCCTGAAATACATCAGAGGGATCCAAAGAAATCTCCTGAACTAAGGGAATGTTTAGGGTAGAGAAGACTGCTCTGATCAAGCCCTCAGCCAAGGGATCAGGATCAGCCTCAAAGAAGTCCCCCCCCCCAAAAAAAAAAAAAAAAAAAAAGACTAACTGAGCCCACAGCAGAACATTCCTCAAAATCTGAATCCACCAACAGTTCCTCCTCAGAGGAATCTGATATGTCAGGTACTTCCTGCGGTTTCGGCAGGGAATATCTGCCAGAGTGGAAGACCCCCTGTAACTGAGATGGAGAGAGTTACAATGTAAACCGGAGGTCTCTAGTAGCAGCCTTAAACTCTGGCACCCAAACTGGCTCTAATGCATGGCTGGAGGTCCCTGGGAGAGACTCAGACATCAGAACATGCTGGGCATAAATTACTTGAGAATTTTCTAGGTAACCCTGAATGACATGAGGAGCAATGTGCAATACACCAGCGTCCTTAGTCTCAGGCCTGGCCCCATAATGTAACGGATTAGACATTCTCACAGTGTCAAAACGTTTAAAGTATAAAGAATCCCCAAATACAGTGTGTAAGATTAAAATTTCACCCCAGAAATCTCTAAAATGCACTTATCTAGCAGGCAAAGGGTTAATCTGCAGAGGAGAGGAGAGTTCAAGCCCTGCATAGAATACTTGTTCAGGAAAAGGCACAAAATGGCTGCCGCGGAGGGAGCCAAACAGAAATGAGTGTGTGAAGCAAGAGCTCATGGGAAATGTAGTTTTCCCTGAAAAAATACCCCAACAGTGCCCGAAGCCCCTGGAGCCCCCCAGAACGCACAAAACATTAACTGGATGACAGAGCAAGGGTAGACAATTAAAATGAGCCATCTCTGAAGTCGCTACATTGAGCGGTTGCAGAGATATGTCCCAAACTGTACAGTCCCAAAGAAGTAAATGGAGTAATGGCGTCTATGTGGGGAACACAAATTTTGCAAAGTTGAAACTGTGGATTAAAAATACGTGAAACATTGCTAGAACATGTTAGCAGACCCAAAAAACACTGAACCCAGTAGTGAAAGTGCCAATAAACCCCCAAAAGATGCAAAACCAGCAGCTAAAGTTACCACAGAAACTTGCTCCAAAACATCCAACAGACATACAGATAAACCCAATGAGTGCAAGAGTGTTCAATAGGAACTCCAAAGGGAAACCCAAAGGGAGGCACTGTGGGACATGTGGACCTGCAGCACTCAAAGGGAAAACTTGGGCTGCATGATTCCCTTCACAGGTCTGCAAAGGTCCACTCAGCACCAGTACACTGGCCAATCCACTCCAGGGGATGGAGGTAGGGCTAGGGGAGTAGCTGGGAGTCTCTAAACACAAGGCTCTGTCTTTTGAGGTATATCTTGCCCTCCAGAAGGAGGGACTCAACCCCATGGTACCTGTGTTCCACACTGGATGTAAGAAAATAAAATTATACATGAAGTAGCCAGATTATAACATTGTTATAGTGCTCTGCACCGTTAACGTATAAGGAATCAATGGAGCTTAATTTAGCATGAGATATTACGATCCCTTTAAAGAAGTAGTAAACTTTTTTTTTATGAAAACCTATATGTTATAGAGCATTTTCGGCTGAGTAAAACAAGGGCACTCCCACCATTGTCAGTTGTTTTATTCAAAACTAGTTGAAGAGCCAGTGTAAATTCAGAGCCCCGCTCAGTTATCAGCCGCGATGCAGGAAGTCTGTAGCGCGCATGAGTGCACCTCGTGCAGCCATCTCTACTGAACATGACGGCTTCTGACAAACAATTAAGCAAATTATTATATAGGATTTGTAACAGTTCAAATAACCAGGAAATGAATTTACTATGCATTTACTTCTTGGAAATTCTTAGTGACAGAAAGTGACAGGCCATTTCTATCACATTCTATGGAGAAGTGTAAGCCACTGACTTTCCATTAGAATTTAACAGGTTAACTAATTGGAATTTGACCACTAGAGGGCACTGCTAATGTAAAAAAAACACAGGTTTAAAAAGCAATAACTCTGGAAATATGCATTTCTCAGCAGTGAGTACCCATATTTTACTCAACAGGAAGCGTCCTACAATATATATGTTTTCATACAAAAAGTTTACTGCTCCTTTAAGAGGAAAGTCAATGACAAATCCATAGAATGTGATAGAAACTGCTCAGTCATGCTGTCAGAACTTTCAGTCAGACAAGAATAATGCATGAAGTCCCTATGAATCTACAGGACAGGTGAGGACTCCTACACAGGGTGTGGTTGGACTGGCTAAGGACTGAAGTCTAATACAACACACAAAGCTTATGTGAACGGACAAAAAAAAAATGATAATATATTCTCTCTCAGAAACACCAGCCCTGATTAATTCTTTTGAAGTAGGACACAGTAACTTGTCAAGTGAGTGAGGATATGTGGGTTTAAGCATGAGCAGAAGGAAACTAAACTCCAGAAAAAGTGCATTTACTTTTTTTTATATTTTTAACCCTTTGAGTGCCAGAGGGGTACGCAACACATGGTTAATGTGCCCTGCCTTCTAAAGGAGAGGCCTTAACTCCATGGTCCTCCCACCCCCTAATAGGACAAGAGAGAAGCATTAAACTTGAATTTAAAACACTGTAAAGTATCAACAAAGATGCCCTCCCTCAGTTCACCCTTCTGTCCTGAAAATTAACCCCTAGAGTGCCAGGTGGGTACAATGTACGAGTGGACACAGCTGTACCTGCTGTGCCACGCTCATACATTGTACAGCTAAAATGTGGTCACTGCATAAGCTGGTATAACCGGCTTCCAGTGGCCGCATTTCAGCTGAAATGCAGCCTGGCACTCTTGGGAGGACATGAGGATCACTCCTCATGTTCTCCCAGGTATTGATCAATAACTGGGGGGACACCAGGAGGGGCCCTGATGTCCCCCACGAGGTCTGAAATAAAATAAAAAAAAAGGCTAAGTAACCCTATGAGTGCTGCAGGGGTCCCCAGCACATTGCAAAGCACTCACAGGGTCACTTCTTTTGGGGGGATTTTTTTTTTTTTTGCAAGACCTCATTGGGGGGATCAAGGGGGGGTCCTAATGCACCTCAATGAGGTTTATGAGTAAAAAAAAAAATAAAATAAAAAAATTTAACCGTGTGTGTGCCACAGGGGGGTCCAATGCACCCCCCCGCCTGTGGCACACACAGGGCTTTTATCATTCCTTTGTTACCAGAGATTGTTGGGGGGCCATCAGGATTTGTCCTGATGGCCCCCCAACAAGCTCTGATTACAAAGTAATAATAAAAGCCCCTCCAAAGACGTTGGAGACCCCTGTGGCACTCACAGGGACATTTATTTTGATTCTTTTTTGTAAGACTTTATTGGGGGGAATTAGAGGGGTCCTGATACCCCCCAATGAGGTCTATAATAAAAAAAATGTAAATAAAAAAAAAATTATCCCTGTGTGTGCCACAGGGGGGGCCAATGCAGCCCCCCTCTGCGGCACACACGGGGCTTTTATCATTACTTTGTTACCAGAGATTGTTAGGGGGCCATCAGGGTTGGTCCTGATGGCCCCCCAACAAGCTCTGATTACAAAGTAATGATTAAAAAAATTAACCCTCTGAGTGCCACAAGGATCCAATGCATTGATTTGTGGCACTCACAGGGTCACTCCGTTTGTGGACATATATACATTTTTTTTTTACTAAGACCTCATTGGGGAGGGATCAGGGGGTTCCTGATGCCCCTCAATGAGGTATATAATAATAAAAAAAAAACAAAAAACAAAATTAACCCTGTGTGTGCCACTGGGAAGAAGGGTTAAATGCAGACTCCCTTCCTGTGGCACACACAGGACTTTTTATCATTACTTTGTGATCAGAGCTTGTTTGGTGGCCATCTGAATACAAAGTAACGATTAAAAAAAAAATTAACCCTTTGTGTGCCACTGGGGCCCAAATGCATTGTTTTGCAATCCACTGGACACCCCTGTGGCACACAAAGGATTTTTTTCCCCGTTTATTTTTTATTTAGACATCATTGTATGGGTTCTGATGCCCCCAACGAGGTCTACACAAAAATATTGGGGGGAAAAGCCCCAAAAAATGCACGTGCAGAAGGCAAGTGACCCTTCATTAGATGCGGCAGGTTGTCTTCTTTCCAAAATGGTATGGTTTATCTACCTTTTCTTCAATTCTGAATGTGTTATATCCATTTTTGTACAGGCAAGTCACATTTCAGAAAATGTTAGAAACATCAGAGGTTGTAGTAGGTGTAGTTTTCTACTTCTAGCACCCCCTAAGGTAGGTCAACTCATACCAATGGGGTGTCGTTTGACTCCTAAGAGCACCAGCTAATGAATGCAGTTGAAAATTCCATGGTTTTTACAGAGCTCCATACATTTGAAGGGGCAGAAATGTAAGAAAATGCCTTTTTTTCATTAGCGCCACCTCCTGGAAGCATTTGTGCATACCAGCCTTTGGGTAAGAAAGCAAGTGACCCCTCATTAGACACGGCAGGTTGTTTTCTTTCCAAAATGGCATTGTTTCTCTACCTTTCCTGCATATCTATTATGGTTATAACCATTTCAGTGCAAGCAGATAATTTAAAAAACAAGAGTCAGGTTTACGTACGTGTTCCTAGGACCCACATATTGTATGTTAACCCACACAAATGGGCTACCATTTTTCTCATGTTGGTAGCAGGTACTGAATACAGCAGGAAATGTTATGGTTTTCAAAGATTTTAGTATCTTTGAAGTGGTGGAAATGTAAAAAAAACATGTATTTATTCCCAAAGCGCCACCTTTTGGAAATATTTATGCACTTCAGCCCAGGGGGTAGAAAGGCAAGTGACCCCTCACTTGATGTGGGAGAATGTCTACTTTCCAAAATGGTATACCTTTTATACCTTTCCTTCATGTCTCTAACAGTTATGAACATTTTAGTACAAGCAGCCATTTTCGAAGAAGCAAACAGGTAGGTGTAGTTATGTGCTTCTGGCACCCCTAAGGTAGGTCAACTCATTCCAATGGGGTGTCATTTTTCTCCTAAGAGCACTAGCTAATGAATACAGTTGGAAATTCCATGGTTTTCATAGATTTCCATACAGATGAAGGGGCAGAAATGTAAGAAAATGCCATTTTTTCCTATAGTGCCACCTTCTGGAAGCATTTGGGCACAACAGGCTTGGGGTAATAAGGAAATTCACCCCTCATTAGATGCGGCAGGTTGTCTTCTTTTCAAAATGGTATGGTTTGTGTACCCTTTCTTCACTTCTCTAGTTGTTATAACCTTTTGTGTACAGACAAGTAATGTGTGAGAAAATGTTAGAAAAATTAGAGGTTGCAATAGGTGTAGTTTTGTACTTGTAGCGCCCCCTGAGGTAGGTGAACTCATACCAATGGGGTGTCATTTTTCTCCTAAGAGCACTAGCTAATGAATACAGTTGGAAATGCCTTTTTTTTTCCATTAGCGCCATCTTCTGGAGGCATTTGTGCACATCAGGCTTTGGGTAACAAGGCAAGTCACCCCTCATTAGATGCAGCAGGTTGTCTACTTTCCAGAAATACGCTAGCCATGGACGTAGGTAAAACTATACAAATTTGGTATATTTTTTACTCGGGGGACTCGGGACTTTTTCAAATAATTGAAACTTTTTCAATCAAGGTAAACGTTTTTGATACATATGTGATTTTAGCAAAATGAGTAAATTTTCACTTTTTTTGTCATTATGACATCATAGCTTTTTGCACAATGTAAAATTCTCTTCATGTAAGGTACTAAGAGAAAGCTCAATTCGTTCTGAAAAAAACAATATATAGTTTTCCATATTTAACTAAAAATCCCCAGAGGAAATAAAGCACAAACAGAAGGATAGCAAAAATGCTGAAAAAGTGTCTGGCCTGCAGGGTACAGGAAATGGCCCAAGCCTCTGGCACTGAAGGAGTTAAAGTACTAGCTTATTATAACAGAAATTAAACAGTTTATACATTACTGCACAATCACAACTGTTTGTTATGTTTATTGGATTAAAAAAAAAAAAAAAATGTTTAACCTACAAAATATATTTTTATACAAAATTTAAGAAGACTGCAAGAAAAATTCACAAAAATACAAGTAGCTTATTAGAATCATTCCAGTATGTGTTAGTATTACATAGAGATCAGACAGACCCCTTTGGGTTACATTTAGGATTTTCAAGCTCATTTATTTGACATTGTTAAACGGAGCAGTAATCTTTGATTATAAAGAAAAAATATATATATTTAGATCTTTATTATGAACACATTATAGGGTACAAGGGTAATCCCACTGCTGGGAGATTATTTTATTAAAATATATTACAGAACAATTTAAAATGCTGTATTATCTTGTGGTCGTAAGGTGCTGCTGCAAACACTCTCTGTGGAGAGCTTTAGTATAAAACCCAAGGTACTCCATAGAAAGCAACAGGAAAAACACCAAACAGTAAAATGTAATGACTTAAATAAAGCCGTTTCAGCTGCGGGAGCTTTACTCGATATGTTCATCTGTTACATTTTACTGCTACTTCAAAATACTCTTCTCACAGTATTGTGACCTTAAGATAGGGGGAAAGCATTAATATACAAACATGAAATGCACATGCATGGTTTAAACAAAATATGGCACTATAGCTTTTGAATTTGCTTGTGCTATACAAGTGTGGCAAAAAAACTACTTAGAATGGTTAACCTATTCCACTTGACAAAGGTATCAGCAGCTCATTATTGAGGCTCTTCGGTGCAGGAGTGATTTCAGAGACCTCTCTAGCAACCATTGAGTTAAAACAAAAGTGCTACTGCTTTATGACAAGAGTGTTGAGGAAAAAAAACAAAACAACAAGAACATAATTAACCCGTTTCAGTGCCAGAGAGGTGTACATTGTTGTCCTCACTAAGGTATATAAAAGGCAGCAAAAGGCCCCCCTCTTTAACTCACATCTCAGTTTCAATCAACTACACTGTATATCTCAGTAAGGCAGATAATGCACTTTCACAGTAGACATTCTGGCCCATACACAATAGAAAGTGAAAGAATTCTGATGCAAACTAGCAGAGCCAGAAAAAGGGAAATACAAATACCTATTAAATTATGCTATTAACCCATTCAATGCTAGAGGTCTCCTGACATTTTGTAACAAAGCATTGGCGACCTCTCTAGCAATCAAGGACTAATAAGCCTTATGCATAAAAGCAAACTGGAGCAATTCTGGATCAAACCAACAGTAACATAAGGGAGGAAAAGCATTTTTTTGGTTCAAATGGCACTTTTAATCCCTTGAATGCTAAAGAGGTCTCCAACATACAAGATTTCTTTAGCATTCAAGGGGTTAAAGACCCCATTTAGCTCAATGGGAATGTTTTTATATCCTGTCGTGCAGCTGATTTAACACACAATTACTGTAGTTTGCTTTTAAACATAAGGGCCAACATTTATAAAAGCTGAACCAACTGCACCATAGGGGAAAAATAAAAAAAAAAAAAAAATTCCCATGCATTTGAATAGTTTTTAACCCCTTGAATGCTAGAGAAGTCTCCAATGCATTGGAGACCTCTCTAGCATTCAAGGGGTTAAAAGCCCAGTTTAACTTAATAGGAATTTTTGTCTCCTATGCAGCAGTGGTTTATGCCAGAATGGCCCCAGTTTTTATAAATATGGCCGTAAGAGCCCATTGGTAATTTGTATTTGTTCCCTAAGGTGCAGTTGCTTTGCATTGGAATTGGTTGTCTTACTGTGTGCTATCTTTGGAAATGGAAAACAAAACAACTTCAGACAAGTTTTTAAAACCCCAGTATTAGAGATTTTACAAGGATATAGAAGGTGCAAGTTTGAAAAATACATTTCAGGCACATAAACAGCTTGAGCTATTAATGCCCATCGTTAGATTATGCTTTGCTTAACCCTTCGAGTGACAGAGGTATTTAACCCATTACAAAGCAATGCGTTGGATACCTCTCGAGCACTCAGAGGGTTATAATATTTCAGGATAATAGAGGTACTGGGTAAAAGAAAAAAAAAAAAATCAAGATTATTACAAGTCATGTGTGGGGCAAAGTGTGTTTAGTGATATATTCCATTTCCTTTATATTATTTAAAAAAAAAAAAAAAAAAAAACACAGGTTCTCTCACTAGTGCTGGCAAATTATTCATTCAAATGTTATCATAATTCATATGTGTATTAACCGATTATGAACAATGTAACCAGATTATCAGGACAGTTATTTCACAGAGTTCTACAGGAATTGCATCCTGCATTTAAAGTGGATCTATCTCCACTTTACAAGTTATGTTCCTTAGGTAGCTTACTTAGCGAATCATTTTAAAACGTTATTTATTTTTAAATCGTTATTTGCGCTAAAATTAAGGTTGAAAGTGTGTCTTACATCCTACTTCTGGGTAAACTGCTCTTGCTGCAGTTTGCCACTCAGCCTCTGATCCCGTCACTCTACCCAGCATCCTTCGATGACGGAGGCGTTCTGTTAGTAAGCTGGAGCGATCTCATTGGCAGAGATCAATATTTAGCCAATGAGATCACTCCAGCTTACTAACAGAACGCCTCCGTCACTGAAGGATGCTGGGTAGAGTGACGGGAGCAGAGGCTGAGCGGCAAAACTGCGGCAAGAGCAGTTTACCCAGAAGTAGGATGTAAGACACACTTTCAACCTTAATTTTAGGGCAAATAATGATTTAAAAATAAATAAATAATAATGTTTTAAAATGACTTGCTAAGTAAGCTACCTAAGGAACATAACTTGTAAAGTAGATCCACTTTAACAGTAAAAACATTTCAGTAGAGAATCTGCTAGCAAAACATTTTACTCAGCATAGAAAGTCATATACCATGTGTTTTCCATAATCAAACATTTCTGTTTCAAACAAAGGGATAATGCGTATATTTAATTTTTTCTTTCCCAGTATTAAGCTTAACTAGCCCGTTAAGTTGGATTTAAAAGGGAACAATGCAAACATGTTATTCTACAAAACGTTTCCTCCTGTGATTTGGTCTAGTGTATTAATTTGGTTAGTTGAAAGTGTTAGTATGCAACAAAAAAAGACTGGATATTAGGCTTTTTATATTGCTTGAACTCAGCCAGTACCAAGTTATGTTTTATATCATTACAACTGGTTACACAGATTATACATTCAAAAATGAAACAATGTTTAAATTACAGAAAGTATTTTGCTTAGTCCTAAAAGAAACAAATGAATGCAGTTTTGGATGTATTCAGGGTGCTACAGAGGTGGAATTCTGGAGAAAACAGTATAATAGTGGCAACATTTAAATTGGTATTTTAATCCCTTGACTTCTGGAGAGGTCTCCAACATAATACAAGGCACTGTCTTGGAGACATTGCTAACATTCAAGGAGTGGAAAGTCTCTTGGAATTTGGGGAAATGTTATTTATCCCCTATGATGCTGTTAATTTTTCCTAAAACTGAATCTCTTTACATTCCTGTAGCAATTACCAAACCAATTCTTGAACAAGGGCATCAGTTTAAAGGGCAGCAATATGTTGATTACCCATATTTTACTTTGTAGGATGAATGTAGCCGCTGCTGTGACATGCTTCATTCATATATTATTACAGGGCAAACTAACTTTGTTGTCTGCTGCTTTAAAGATGCAGCTTGAACACTGGTGAACTGAATCAAAAATGGCAGCGCCACTGTTTCAGTCATCTGTGCTCAAGCAAGAAAATACTTTGTGATTATGGTCCTAAGATGCTACAATGAATGAAAAAGGAGGAATTCTGGGGCAAACTAACTGCCCTATAGGGAAGAAAGAATGCCCATTTGAAGCGCTCAACCCAAAAGCATGCTAGAGAAAGCACTCTAACATGTAATGAGATGAAAGCTCCATTTAAATCAATTAGCATTTTTATCCCTTATGGAGCAGTCTGTTTGTTCTATAAAACCAATAGAAATTTTGAAAATGTGTGTCTCCTATCATGCAATTGGTTGGCCACAAATACTCACTTAATAGAAGGTTTGGAAACCATTACTGCCAGAAGCAGTGTGGATTTATGACTGTTTGGTTGAGTCAAAATTGGATTGTCTTTTGGCTAACCCTTTCAGTGCTAAAATAGTTCACTGTCGGTCTTTTGCATACAGAATAGATTAAGGAATGTTTATTAAAGGAGCTGCATCAATGGTCTTTGCTTCTATAGACTGGAGAATCCGTAACCCCTTGAGTGTCGGGAGAGTCGTGCAATGAATTTCTCCATAGTGCTGTATATCCGATTAGCACTCAAAGGGGTAACAAGTCAGATATGAAAACGTTATTCATCAAATTTGGAATAAGGGTTATCTTCTTTAAACAAACCTGAAAGAGAAAAACAAATTAGTGGCTTCATCCACATTGTTTATCTTTTTTTGTATGCCAGGTAATGTCTCTGTTAGACATAATATGTCCTTGTCAAAAAATATTCATATTCTATTTTCAATATATGTAATTTCATGCACAAAAACTAAGAAAATCTAGATCACACATTTGTTTTTAGTGAAGTCCATGTAGAGCACAGGAACCACTAAATAAGGAAAAAAACAAGGTTGGGCACACTCAATGATATTAACTTAAAGCGGTAACCGTGTATTACATACACAGGGTACCTATATATCCAAAAGAATACCAATAAAAGAAAAAAAGCAGATATATAAAAAGGCACTCGCCTATTCAAAAATAGTATCAAAATAAAAATAAGTAAATAATAACTAAGTTCAAATACAAAATACATTTAATATAATGCACTGAGAGGTGAACAGAACACAAATACAGGTACAATCCCCCCCGCTATCCACCCAGTCCCGACCTACCTTCGTCCCAAATCTAAAAACACAGTACAATGCTAGATGCCGGCATCTACATCTATCTGAAGCAGCAAGCTGCTGCTGATGATGATCATCAGAAAAAATTTAGAAAATGAATGAAATGACTAATATGGGAGACAGTCACTCTGCCAAAGATTCAAAGCAACAAAAAATGGCATGGATAATGTGTCAGCGGAGATATAATCAAACTATTCGGATCCAATTCTTAAGTCTATTAAGAGTTCCATACAGGCATATCAGATACACTGTTTCTTTGTGGCTGTAACCCTTCACCACACTTAATTTGATCAGCATCTCCAAGTAGTGGTACACTTCAAACACACTGAGGTCGTTATGTAATGAATACACAAATCAATATAAGGAACGCTCTCACCGCTTCCTCATGGTATCACCAAATCCTCAGTTGTGCAAACGTTCCAGCATTCAGCTTATTTTCATTATACGGTCGCTTCAGTGGTTACTCAGCCGATGTTTCCAATCACAGTGTTCATTCTTTAATAACTTGCATGTACATTTGGATCCTCCGGAGTCACCAGTAAACCAAATCCTCAGCATACAGTTTCTGTTTGTTGCTTATACAGAGTTCAACATGCCGCTGCATATAGTAATTAAACCATAAGCTCCATCAACGCGTTTCACCCAACATCAGGGCTTTTTCAAGACATACATTTAACTTACAGTAACTTATAAATCAAACCGGATGCATCTCCATCCAATCAATTTAAAATATCAGGGACACACTTGATCTGCCAACCGTTCGTTCTCAATCCAATCAACTTTATTGCAACAAGGCAAAAGGTTCTCAAACTTTAAAGAAACATGTACTTAAAGGGATAGTAATACTTCATTTTAACTTTATTTTATTTTGTAGGCATTAAAAAAACATGAAGAATGATATAAGTCTTATCTCTGAAACCTTTATGGTTTAAGAGATATTCACAAACAAAGTATCCCCCCCCTGTTCAACCAGATAAGAAGGGAGATGCCCAGGTAGACTGCAGAGAGGGACAATCTTCAATTAAGATAATGGAAAAAGCTGAAAAACTTTTCAAGGGGGGAAGGGCTTTCATTGTTTTCATACAAAGAAAATTGTCCCCTTCTGTTATCTGTACTGTCATACAACCAGACTCACATCTGAGAAGAGATGGCTTACACTAGGAAAAAGGGGCGGGGAGGGGAACTTTGCTTGTGAATATCTCATAAACCATAAAGGTTTGAGAGATAAGACTTATATCATTCTTCATGTTTTTTTAATGCCTACAAAATAAAATAAAGTTAAAACGAAGTGTTACTATCCCTTTAAGAATATGGGCCTTAATTTGATTACTTATTAACCCTTAAGCTCGCATCACATTGGAAATTCTAAAGGATCAACATACTGCCTGTCAGCATACAATTTATCTTAGATTGTCTTTAGCCCTTTTCATAAGGTTCATCTCTGTGCTCCTGTTGCACTGTCTGATTGGATCCTCATTGGATCAGCGACACATGGGATGACCGGAGAAGCACCAGCTGGCCTGTATCTCCAGAATGTTGATTGGAAGAAGTCTCTGCCTCCATCGTCCAGTGAGATGCAGTGGGAGCCAAAACAACTCAGCCACTGATAGGCCCAACGGGGTGACTAGAGAGACACGGGCATGCCCCATCCTGAATTTCCTCAGAACCCTGATAATCAGAGGAAACACCTACTCCAGAGGAAAATGCCACTTTTTGGACCATCCCATATATCGCAAGAGCTAGAAGGTCCCAAGAACTGTCACGGAACAGAGGTATCTTAAAGGGATAGTAATGTTTCAAATAAAAGCAGGTCTAATTAATCATCTTAGTATTTGGACTTTGGAGAGTGTTATTTCAATTCTGTCAGAGTTGTAGTTCAAGATTAATTCAATGACAAAGTATCCCCCTCCCACCCCTTTTACTGATTTAACACTGTTCAGCCAGATCAGAAGGGAGGTGCCCAGGTAGACTGCAGAGAGGGACAATCTTCAATTAAGATAAGGGAAAAACCTGAAAGACTTGTCAAGGGGGGCAGGGCCTTCATTGTTCTCATAGGAAGAAGATTGTCCCCTTCTGTTATCTGTCTGGTCTTACAATCAGATTCCACATCTGAGAAAAGATGGCTTACACTAGGTAAAAGGGGCGGGAGGGGGAAACTTTGCTTGCGAATATCTCTCAAACAATAAAGGTTTGAGAGATGAGACTTATATTGTTCTTCATGTTTTTTTAATGCCGACAAAATAATATAAACTATGGCGTGGACTAAAGTCTGGCTGAGCTCCCAATTCCCAGGATCCAGACATTGGCAACCGAAAGCCTGCTTAAACGTTGTCTATCTCTGGGTTATAAAGAGTGGAAAAAGTTAGCACGCAAGCCTCAACCCACATGAGCATCAGGCAAACCTCTCACCTTGTGGCTGCACTTCTGGTCCCTAACCAGTGGTTTATGTATGCTGTCAAGTTGTCGAACTGGATATGCACAGGGGATCCTGGGAGGGACTGAGACCAATGCTACAAAGCTAGGTGAATCACCTGAAGTCTCAGAACACTAATGTGCAGAAGAGTCTCTTCACTGCAGTCTAAAGACTCTGAGCTGTCCAAGGGACCATGGTGGTACAACAGCCTGTCAGGCTGGCATCCATCGTAACCAGTCATTCTAGAATGACCACTGGCCATACGAGCTACAGATGGGACCTCTGCAGCCATCAATGAAGGTCCGCCTTCGTCTTCTCAGGCATTTGACACGGGAGAGAGATTACACTGAAACCTATACTAATTCT
Source organism: Rhinophrynus dorsalis (assembly GCA_037306005.1). NCBI lineage: Eukaryota > Metazoa > Chordata > Amphibia > Anura > Rhinophrynidae > Rhinophrynus > Rhinophrynus dorsalis. The sequence continues at coordinate 155,447,837 of CM074725.1, forward strand.
GAGAATATTCAGATACAGGTCCCATGTATGGAATTTGTCAAAGGGGACTGACTGCCTCAAGATAACCCAGCACCTTCACTTGCTCCCACACGGTCTCCGACAGGTGAAGTACGCCTGAGACAACAGAATCTTGTCTTCTTTTAGAAAGACCCTCCCCTGAACAAGCTTTTGTTCCAAAATAGACCCTTAAGTCTAAATCTGAAAGATCCTTTAGCAAATGGTTGTCCAGATAAGGAGTCAATGAGATCCCTAGAGAGGATGTGTGCCACCAAGGCTTTTATGACATGTGTAAAGACCACAGATTGAAGGCCACCCCAAAAGGAATGACCATGAACTGAAAAGGAGTCAAGAAAGGGAAAACAAAACCCTCATGTCAAGGGAGGACAAAAATTCCCCTAGACATATGACAGAAATGACAGAGCACAAGGAGTCATTCTTTAACCCCTAGTGCAATAACAAAACAGTTGTGATGTTTCACGTCCAGAATAAGACTGCATCCACCATCTTTTCTTGGGAATTATGAAAAGGGTGGAAGTAAATCATGTGAACATTTCCTGAGACGTGAAGACCTGCATATCTACCAGGGAAGAGACTGCACTAAGATGATTCCTCACATGATCACAAGGAACTCTTGACATGAACAGACAGGGAAAAAGGGATTTTTAGCTTATGTGATACCCTCCCAAAATCATCCGCAACACACACTCATCGGCCACAGAAATATCACACACATTGTGAAAAAAAGCACACAGACTCCTATTGCCCGAGGCAGACCAAATCCCCGCAAATCATGTGGTGGTAGACTTGTCAGCTGGCTTTTTGCTTGGGTTTTGGGGTAGGGCACACCTGGGCTGCTGACGAAGATGAAGCTCTGGGTGCAAACCCATGCTGGTGGGGTAATGAAGGACACATGTTTTCATGGAAAAGAGGGATGCTTAGGAGACACCTGAGGCAATAAAGCACTCTTTCCTCCAGTGGCATTACTTAGAACCTTCTCCAGCTCCGGCCTGTTTGCCCACAAATGGGGGGGAACACTAAGGACTTCTTGGAAGACTGGTCCTCTACCTAGATCTTTCATCAGATAGTACAACACATGGCCACAGACAAAGCGGAGGCCTCCCCAGTAAATTCAGTGGCATCAAAGGACACCTCTGCAAGATATGCACTGGCCTCAAGGATCTTAGAGATAGCCAGCACAAAGTCCTCCTTAGACACATCCACATGAACAGCCTCAAAGAGCAGATCCCCCCCCCACCCCAAACAGCCATGGCACTAGTCACGTATGTAAAAGGGAATGTGGGATGTAAAGTGGAACCAGAAGCCGCATAGCTCGCTTTCAAAACAGGATCTTATTGGCCTTGCTAAACAGATGGCAGAAAAAGATACGAGAGAGAGAGAGAGAAGAGTATAACTTTCATTACCAAATGGGACGCTATGAAAATAAATTATATTTAGAGTGCCCCTGCAAGAAAGTAGCTTTTATACAACAGAGACTCATGTCTAGGAAGGAACCACCTCTTGTCAGGTGTCTTCCTTTTCTCCAGGAATACCTGGTCTAAGAAATGGGGATGAGGAAAAACGTTGCCTCCTTTTTTGCATTTTTTAAAAATATCAGGTAAAGAAGAACTGGAATCTGAAGCGGAGAGCCCTACATTGGCTCCAGGATGGCCCACAGCAGTAGAATCAGGGTCTTCTTCAGAACAATCCCAACAGAGAAGTATGAGTCCAGACAGTTGTAACAGTCCACTTCCACAGCTGAGAAGTCTGTCCATTCAGCACTGAGTGAAATGATAAAGAATGAAAATAAAAATGTAAGCAAATTAAATAAAATAAAGTGAAAAAATTCCCCGTAGCAAGGAGAAAGATAGTTGGGACAGATAGAAACAAGCAGAGTGCCAATCCAGCAATTTCCTCACAGACAATGTGAATGTTGTTGACAGGTAAACGGACAAGGACATGCTCATAGGACCTGTACACTCTGAATACTGAAGATCTTATCCTCGTTAGTCTACAGACTCCTATGTACCACACAAAGTTCTGCTCAGACCATCTAAATAGAATGTAGAGGAGAGAGGCTGATAAAGCAAGTCATCCTCTATCAGACCCAGGTCCCATTTACACACACTGTTACAAACCAATATGAGAGGCCGGAGATACACGGATGACTCAAGGTTTTCACTGAAAAATGCTTGTAGATATAATAGTCACCAATGTGAGTTACCCCACTCCATTAAACTGCAATAAAAATTACTTTAGTGAAGTCACCCATGTAATCTGGGCTTTAAACCAGGGGTGCCCAAAATTTCTCAAACTCAAGGAACAGACTGAGAAGAGAAGAGTGAATCAAGGGCCACAGTAATAAAATAATAGGGCACTGATTTTGTACAATCCATAGCTAGGCTAATAATTTAAACAACATTTTTCAACTCTCATGTACATACCAAGCATTAAATGTTAAAGATCAGGTAACTCTTATTGTATTATGTTTTCCAGTAGGTCACGTTTGTATTATTTAAATAGAATTGGCATGAAGGGCTTGATTGCCAAGGCCTTCAACTTAGTCTGGACATCTGCCTTAAACACATACCTGGTTCCCATGATTTTTTTTTAGCTGGTAGAAAAAAAAAAAAGCTAAACAAATCCTATTCAAAAAAATAATAATAATTTAACCAGCTCAACGTTAGTGAAATGTGCAGCACAACGCAAAGGTCCTGGCTGCATAAAACTCTGGCATTCAGACTTTGCAGACTCCTATAAAAAAGGTAAAGAAAATGAGCTGATATTTGGAAAAAAGTATACACATCACAGGACCTCTCTGTTTTAATTTGCATTCGTAAATCAGAAACAATGTTTAGTAATGAAGAATTCAAGTTACCATATTTTTTCCTTATTTCATCATGTCGGGTCTTCATTTGAGCCCTCCTGAAAAGGGAACCCAAAAATTACGATTACCATTTTACTCTGAAGTTCATTCCTAAAGTTCTTGTTATTACAGAGACTACAATAAAGAGAGATTAAGGTTCACCATTTAGATCAGTTTCTCAACAGTGGTCCTCAAGTAACACCACCAGTACAGGTTTTCAGGATTTCACTGCTTAAAGTGTTAGTAATGTCCCAAAAATGTTTTAATATATTTGTAGAGACTAAAAAAAGAATTGCATTGCCACAAACCCCAGAGATATTCAAAATCAAAGGTCCCCCTTACCTACCCTTCACCTGAAGTTAGCTGACAGAAGGAGATCCCGGTCCGGGGAGATCAGCCGGCAGCTCTGCAGCAAAGCTGAAATCCTGTTATTAGAAAAGAATTACTTCACTGGAAAGGTCTAAAAAGTGTCCCTGGTTTGCAAACACACTTTGTAGACCATTCCCATGAAGTAGTTCTTTTCTAATAACGGGATTTCATCTCTGATGAAAAGCCTCATTGTGTCGGTCGACACGAATCTCCTTCTGTCAGCTTTACAGCTGACATCAATAGAAGGGGCAGGGAAGGGGGCACTTTGATTGCCAATATCTCTCAAACCATAGCTGTTTGAGAGATGGGGTTTGTGGCAATGCAATTCTTTTTTTAGCCTCTACAAATCTATTAAAACATTACGAACACTTGAAGAAGGTGATTCACTTTTTGGTGAACGCATCAAAGTACAGCATTCTGAATTTTTTATTGTGTTCCCTCAGGAGTGCAGTAAAGCTGCCATAAGGAAGGTGTGCATGTCGGCCTTCCACACTAGGCCTGGGGAAGGTTTCATGACAACTTAAAATTAAAGTCCAGCCCAAGTGGGTATCAGCCAAGAATACTGGCTGGCACTCACTTAAGCCAGTTGTAAGACATTATTCCCTGGAGTCCAAATAGCCAGTGAAACGTAGGAGAAAAGGGAGTAAAAACAAGAGCAAGGTGCTGCAACAGTTCAGTTGCCTGTGTGTAAGGATCGTTAGAGGTATCTAAGGACTACTGAGAAAATAATTAGATTAAGAGCTATATGCACAAAGAATGTGAAAAACAATTACACCACTTTAGAAAAATAAATATTTAATTGATTTAAATGGTACTAAAGATTCACTTAAACCAAAATTAATTGAATTTGTACCCTGTGGAACATATGCATGTATGTATATATGTATGTATGTATCTTTATTTATATAGCGCCATTCATGTACACAGCGCTTAACAAAAGTTGAAACCGTATAATACAAAACTACAGAACTGGGTTAAGAGCATTAAGCTTAAGTGCAATCATTTTGTTATTTGTGGGGGAAAGCGCAGCAAGGGAATCCTAGACTGGGAAAGGGACCCTGCCGCAAGGAGCTTACAATCTAAGCTGAATTCATAATGACAAACAGAGACAGTAGGAGGAGTATTATAAGTGCAGGTATGTGGTGAAAGAAGTACAGAAGGATTCTGCTGTGACTGTCAGTGTGCAAGAGGAGAATATTGCTATTGAGATGCCTCCCTGAGCAGATGGGTTTTGAGGAGATACTTGAAAGTGATGAGTGTGGATGATTGCCGAATGGTGATGGGGAGGGCATTCCAGAGTCGAGGAGCAGCCAGTGAGAAAGCTTGTAGTCGAGAGATGGCTCGAGTTGTGTAGGGAGAGGACAGGAAGAACCCTTGAGAAGATAGTAGGGGACGGGAAGTGGTGTAGCGGGAGAAGAGCAGAAATGAAAGAGGGTACTGAGGAGCAGAGAGACTTACAGGAGAGGAGGAGAATATTGTAAGAAATACAATACTTTATAGGTAGCCAATTGAGGGATTTCAGGAGGAGATGAGAAGGAAGGTATCTGGGAGCAAATGTGGGGATTCTTGCGGCTGAATTGATAACAGATTGAAGTGGAGAGAGATGAGAAGCAGGAAGACCGGAGAGTAGAATGTTGCAGCAATGTTGAAAAGCAATGCGTGTGAGACCCTTCAAGCATTAAGTGTTAAGATTTTTTTTGCCCCCTATGTTGCAGTTGATTTGTGCCAGAATGCATTTACTTTTAGGATGTGCATAAGACGCTTTGTTTATAATTCACTCACCTTTCTTCCTGTCGAGCTTGCCTTTCCTGCTTTTCTCTAACGGCCCTTTCATCATCTTGGCTGTTGCTAACAGATAAATAAAAACAAATTTGTAAACAGCATAGCATGATTTCCCACTGCTATTTTTAATTTGCTGATAATCTAAAACTGCAATGCCCAGTTTAAGTGGCAGAAAGTAAAAGGTCAAACTTTGTACAAAACTGAGAAATTATGGTGATATCAATGACTGCCTGTCCAATAAAAAGGAATGAACACATTATTGCAAGGATTCTTTATTGTGCAACTACACAAGTGGATTCTCACGGGCATTACAAATCTTAGATACTGTGGTCAAGGGCTACAAATACATAGTAAACACGGAAAGATAAAGGAGTAACTAATGATTTGAGGTGTGACAAAAATCGTGTTAGACAGGTGGGACAGATTAGAGAGCTCGCCCTTAAAGGGGTAGTAATGTTTCACAAAAACAGCAACTCCAATTAATCTTCATAGTATTTGAGCCAAAGAGAGTGTTATTTCAATACGGTCAGAGTTATAGTTCGAGTGTAAGCCACAGTTGAACAGTTGAATCAATTAAAGAGACTGAGCCTCTGATTGATTCATCTGTGTTCCAGCTGGGATATACCTACAGGACGATGGTTGGCGAACCCTGCTCTAGATAGATTACAAAAAATATGTTTGCATGAGTTTTATACTTGGATCCTATGTTCAATGAAAAATCTAACATTTGTGAGACCAGCATTCTGACATTTACAACCTCTCTCTTTTTACTTAAACTGACAGTATAGAGAATATGCCAGTAGAGAATATGCAATAAAATCCACTGATATTATTCAAGGTCAATACAATATGATACATATCTCTGGCAATAGAAAAGTTAAAATTAGATTATAACATCCCAGCCTTCCCCGTGTCAAGTAAACTATACCCAGAGTGAGAACCTAAGATATCCTTATGATTGTGATATTAAAATAATAATCAGTAATTTGTATGTGGGTGTTTTTTTTTTTTTTTTTTTTGAAGGATACTTGCTTTCTATTCTTCTTCTTCTTCCGGCAGCAGCAGCAATAGCAGCAAACAACCAGAGAGAGAACAAGGACTCCGCCAACCACAGAGAAAGTGATAATCAAGGCTTCGAAATTAACTGAAATGAGAGATCATGACTTTATGGCGCAGATGAAACTGTAACAAGCTAGATATAAGAACTAAGTTTTCTATAGAACACATTTTGATATAGGGGGAGAGAAAAAATACCCCAACACGCTACAGTCACATTTATCAATTTGTAACATTGCATGGGCATTTTTCTACCTTCAATACAAACAACTAATTTATGAAGTGTGGCACTTCTTGGTGGCTAATCTTCCACTCTTAAACTGGTTTATCACAGAAATGCAGGCATTTTGGTATTATGCTTCTGATGTGCTGGCAATCATCCCCCCACCCCCCTTCACAGCAGCAGGAAACATTTACCAAGCAGCTGCAGGGCTACAGATATATGGTGTAGGATTTATGGTCAATATTTTTTCTATTTTAACATTAATACGTGTACCCAATGCCTCTCTGTTAGTGGTCTCAATCCATAACCATTTGAGTGAGAATGTAGGATAAGTAGATGGAGGGTAAGGGCCAAGACTGGGCAAGCTGCTGCCCTCCAGCTATCAACGGCCAACAGTTATCTGAGGATGATGGGAGTGTTATTTAAACAGCTGGAGAGCTGTAGATTGCCTGCCCATGACATACTGCCGTGCTCACTGGATTGTACAAACACACAGGAGAGGGGGGAAAGAGTGTAGGTTTTTTTTCTGATAGTAAGAAATGGGTACTCCCACTGTGTGTAGATGCTTCATTTAAAATATATTCCAGTTCATAACACAGATAGTGGTACTAACTTTCGAACAACGTATCCCTCTGGAACTACACTTGTTTTACTCAGCAGGAAAAGGTCTACATTATGGGGTTTTCATAATGAGAGTTTACAGCTTTTTTAAGAAAGGAAACACAAAAAACTACAAACTGACAAGACACAGTACCTACATAATACAGACAAAAGCAAAAGATTCTGTTAGAGCTGGCAGTATTCTAGCACATGTACAATATTACAGGTAACAGTCTATATAGTTAGTTTTAATGTTTTTAATGAAGGACAGGATATAGTCCTTTGAGTGCCAGAGGGTGCACAACACGTTGCTGAGCTTAAAATGATTTTCTATTAGTCTATATGGAACACAGGAGCTATCAGGTAAAGCTCCACTCCTTCATAGGGCAAGTAACTTTATAAAAGGCAGGGCCATTGAAGCAGAAACACCCCTCTTCTTCCACCTCTATCCCCCACCTCCAAATTTACATATTGCAACAGGAGGGAACCAAAAAACAAAACATCAAAAATATACCCAAAACAAAACAAAAACGGGAGGAAAAGAAAAAGGCCCCTGAACAAAGACCCCAAGAGGACTCCAGCCATGATTCCCAAGTATCCCTCTGAGACCCAAATCACTCTGTCCCTCTTTCCCCACCCTGGGGTCCCTCTTTTTAGGGGATTAGACTGTGTAGCGTGTGTGTGTATATAAGTATCACATTGCTCTACAGCAAAAAAAAATACTCACATTAATGTTTGTGTAGACTTCAGTATATGTGTTTATAAATTAGTCTGTGTAAATAATTTGGTCATGGCTCTAAATCATTTATTCAGTTACACACAACGGTGTGTCGAAAGGTCATGAAATAACCTAAAAAATCTGGATAATGCCCCACTCATCAGCCAGACCCTTAGAAAACACAAATTAAAACAAAAGTGTCTCTCTTTGTCCATTTGAAATGTTGAGAGGTATGGCGTCATCTGAGGCCAGGACACATGTTTTTTTAATGTGGGCATGGGTGACAATGTTGCTACCTTACACAGTTGTTCAGAAGAAGGCTTATTCTTGTTGGCAGAGGAGGTGCCCACAGATCTGGTGGAGTGTGCCGTGACTCTGAAAGGAACTTGATTCTTTCTTATCACATACTCTAGTCATATAGTAGCCTTCATCCAAGAAGCAATAGTGCACAGTCTGACCTGGTTTGCTGCGTAATTATTGTGCCCTGTGACATGTTGTGGTAATGTGTCCTTATTGCACCCACAGCGACTCTTTAATGTGCGACATGTTGAATGTGCCATTCAAAATGACGCAACATGTAGAATTTGCGACTCTTAAGGAGCGACATGGTGAATGCGCCGTTCGGTATGACGCGGCCAAACAAATGTGACTCTTTAAGATGCAACATTTTAAGTGCGCCATTTCAAGAGGACACCACCTAGTTTAAGACCTTCAGGAATGATAACCCCTTGAACAAAGATTTTAACATCAGGAAGAAATGCAATTCGCTTCTGGAAGAGAACAGTGTGTGGAAATCTGTACCTTAATAGAGGACAGACCAAGACCTTTGATGACACTACCTTGAAGGAAAGCCAAAATCATAGAAAGCTGAAGAACAGCAGAGTCATGTCCCTGTTGGCACATCACTTGTAATAAGGGACCAGATCCTTTTGTAGGTTTTAGAAAATGCAGGCTTTCTAGCTTGAATCAAGATAGAAATGACCACGTCTGAGAAACCCACTCTCCAAGAGGACAGCCAAGGCCAACCTTTCCATCTACTGGTAGCATACAGGACCCTGGTTCAGAAGACTTGGTCTCGGAGAAAGACAAAATGGCTTCTCGATGGAGAGGTTGAAACGATCCATGAACCAGGCCCGACGGGCCCAAAAAGGTAAGCGCATGATAACATGAGCATTCTCCATCTTGAACTTCCACAGCACCCTGGAAATCAGGGGTGTTTTTTTTTTTTTTTTTTTTTAAAGCAAAACAAAATTAGCATTTTAGTCTTACCTGTTAAAACATGCTCAATAAACAGACAAGGTCTTGTGGGTGGAGACTACCAGCTGCTTCTGCAGCTCCTCCCCTAGCAAGTATGATGCAAGTAATCACACCAATCAGGGACAGCAAGATAAGATGAAAAGCTCCTGTGAGAATAAAGACCCTAGAAGGTCTCCTGCGTCCAGATAAGCAAGACCAAAAGAGGTTCTTTTCTCTGGGTGGGAGACCTGTTCCATATGAACTAAGAGAAAAGGATTTAACAGGTAAGACTAAAAACTTATTTTCTCAATCGTCGAATATGGAACACAGGTACCATGGGGATATACTAACAGTAGGCTCCCAGAGGTGGGAAGAAGGAGAAAGGACCTCATGCCTGTCCCCATGAAACCAGAGTTCCTAAAAACTTGCACAGCACACGAGAACAAGAGCCAGCTGGGCTCAAACAGCTGAACAACAGTAAAGGCACAAGGAAAAGTAGTTCCTTAGACAGGCAAAACCACCTAAAGGACCTTCCAGCCCAAACGGACTTCTGCTGAAGACAGAACATCCACAGGATAGTGCTTAGCAAATGTGTGCAAAAAGCACCAAGTCACCGCATTGCACAACTGCTCAGCTGAGGTCAGATCCTTCTAAGCCCATGAGGCTCCAAAAGACCAAGTGGAATGAAGGGAACAGGTTTCTTTCTGAGTTCATAGACCGAACCACATCCAACAAGTGGATATCCCTTTCCTTGTCAGACTTCGGGTCAGGTCAAAATGAAGGCACAACAATCTCCTGATTGATGTGAAACTCAGAGACCACCTTAGGAAGAAATTCCTGAGAGGATCGAAGAAAAGCCTTGTCCTTGTGAAAAACCAGGAAATGCAGCTTGTAAGACAAAGCCTGCAACCCTGCAGACTGAGACCACAGCCAAAATAAAAGTAAATTTCCCACATCAACAGAAGCAAAGTTAAGAACCCATGGAGAAGTGGGAGCTTAAAGGCAAGGAAAGCACAATCAACCCCATAAATGAACACCTTGACATCAGGAAGAGTGGCAATAGGTCTCTGGAAAAAATAGGATTTTAGGCTTACCTGTTAAATCCTTTTCTCTTAGTCCATACAGGTTACTGGTAACTTTGGGTAGGTGCTCCACCCCTTTAAGTAGGCAGGAACAATTCTGAGTGCAGGGGTGGAGCCTACCCTCTAACCTTAGCTGCAGCTTCCTGTTAGCTTCAGTAAGTTTTAGAACAAACTACAAGTAATCTGCGAAGAAACAGAAGACACCTGTGAGCATGAACACAAAAGTGGTCCCCCATGTTCTGTGGTAGGAGAGCCAAGCAAGGTCCCTTGACAGGGTGGGAGACCAGTAACCTGTATGGACTAAGAAAAAAGGATTTAACAGGTAAGACTAAAATCCTGTTTTCTCTGTTGTCCAATACAGGTTACTGGTAAGTTTGGGATGTCCAACCATTAAGTTCCCCAGTGCGGGAAGAAAGGCAAGGACCAGGCACAGGCCCCCAAAGTCACCAGAGCACCAGTGAACCTACAGATCATAAATAGCTCAACACTAACAGCAAAGTGTCAATGGACACTGAACAGGGGTAAAACAAACCTAATGAACTGTAGCACAGCACACTGAACTAGAGCCAACAGGGCTCAAAAGCGAAAGAGTACTGAGAGACTAAAGAGATCCTAAGACAGGCAAGGCTGCCTCCATGATCTTCCTCTAAAAACTGGCATCAGCCGATGCCAGCACATCCACATGACAGTGTTTAGAAAAAGTGTGCACAGATGACCAAGTGGCCGCCTTGCACAACTGATCAGCTGAGGCCTGATTCTTGTAGGCCCAAGAAGCCCCAACAGACCTCGCAGAATGAGCCGTGACCCTGAAGGGAACAGGCTTCTTCCAAGGTTCATAAGCCTTACAAATTGTGGACTTGATCCAAGAAGTGATGGTGTAACCTTGGAAGCAGGCTTCCCTGCCCTAGGACCCTCAGGAATGACAAAAAGTGTTGAACTGCCTCAAGGACTCAGTGCGATGCACACAGAACTTGAGACAACGCACAACATCCAACAGATGAAGATCCCGCTCTGTCAGAAGTAGGGTTAGCACAGAAGGAAGGGACCACACTCTCTTGATTAATGTGGAACTCAGACACCACCTTCGGGAGAAACTCTTGTGAGGTGCGAAGCACCTCCTTGTCCTTGTGAAAGACCAAAAAGGGTGGTCTAAAGACAGGGCATGCAGCTCCTCAACTCAGCAAACAGAAACAAATCGCCAGGAGAAAGGCCATCTTCCACGTCAGCATACATAGAGGAACATAGCCAAAGAATCAAAAGGAGGGCACTGAAGCACTCCCAAGACCAGGTTAAGGTCCCACTGAAGAGCAGGGGATTTAAACACCTGACGGGTATGAGCAACACCCTGGAAGAAAACCCTGACATCAGGAATGATTGCAAGACACCTATGAAAGAAGACAGAGCACAGAAGTCTGAACCTTAACAGAACTTAGACTGAGTCGAACAGGTTCCACCACAGAGGTCCAGAAGCTCCAGAAACCAAGCCTGTTGGGGCCAGTACAGAGCTATCAGAATGACTGGGTAGCGCTCCAGTCGCAGCTTCCGAAGTACTCTGTTCAACAGGGGAACAGGAGGAAAGATGTATGACAGAGGAAATGTCCATGGATCGACAAGGCATCCACTGTCAGAGCCAGGGGATTTGCCCAGCGAGGGCAGAACGTTGGAACCTTCCTGTTGTGCCTGGTTGCCATCAGGTCGATGCAAGGAAGACCCCACACTGCTGGGTGAGCAGGTTGAACACCTCTGGATGCAGCTCCCACTCTCCACTGTCTACCATGTCTCGACTGAGGAAGTCAGCCAGAACGTTGTCTACACCACGAATAGGAACTGCGGAAATGGCAGGGACATGCTCCTCTGCCCATGATAAAATAGCCTTGACCTCAACCAGGCTGCGAGACTTCTTGTGCCGCCTTGCTTGTTGATGTAGGCTACCATTGTGGTGTTGTCCGACTGTACCCTGACCAGGCAATCCTCCAGTTGCCGTGTCCAGTGATGTAGGGCATGAAATATCGCCCGAAGTTCCAAGACATTGATGGGAAGGAGAGATTCCTCCTGAGACCACCGACCCTGAACACTGAAGTGCCCCAGCACCGATCCCCATCCGGAGAGGCTGGCATCTGTCGTCGCTGTGGTCCAGAAGGGCACCAGGAAGGGTCTGCCTTTCATGAGATTGTTCAGGTTGAGCCACCACAAGAGGCTCTGTTTCAAGTGAAGAGGGAGAGATAGGGATCTTTCCAGGAGATCTGGATGGCCCCTGCATGCCAGGATTAGAAACCTCTGAAGTTCCCTGGTGTGAGCCATGGCAAACGGAACTGCTTCTATGGTGGAAATGAACTTTCCCACCAAGGATGAGAACTTCTTGGCTGGAACCAGATCCTGAGACAGGATAGCCTGGACCTTCAGTGCTATCTGATGAGTCACTTCATCTGTGAGAAATACCATCCCTCTCTGAGTGTCAAAGAGGAGGCCCAGAAAGACCATCCTCTGGGAAGGAACAAGATCTGACTTGTCCAAGCTGATGATCCACCCGTGATGGGAGAGAGCATGAATGCAGTCCTGCACCTGCTGGTGAAGGAGTTCTGGAGAAGATGCCTTCAGAAGGCGGTCGCCCATATACGGAGTCACCCTGATGCTGTTCTGATGTAGGACGGAGATCAATGCTCCCAGGATTCTGTTGAAGACTTGAGGAGCCTTGGTCAGGCCAAACTGGGCACCTGGCGGTTTTGGCAGGGAAGACCTGATGGCAGTGGGGGCTTGGCCTGAGCAAAAGACCCCATGTAAAGTGGATGGAAGGAGTTTTAAGGTAGACCGGAGGTCTCTGTAGCCTTAAACTCCTGCATCCAGACTGGCTCTAGTGCATGGCTGGAGGTCCCTGCAGGAGATTCAGGGGCAGCAGCGTATGCTGGGCAAATATGACCTGAGAATTTTCTAGGTAACCCTGCATGACATGAGGAGAAATGAGCAATGGGAAACACAGACCCCAGATTCCTCAGTCTTAAGTCTAGCCCCAGCCCCAAGTGGAACAGACATTCTCGCAGAAGTGAACTGGTCAATAAATGCACTGATCACCCAAAAACAATGTTTAAAAGTGATAAAATAGCTCAGAAAACGTTATAATAAACTTATCTGGCAAATAAAGTGTTAAACAGCTGAGGAGAGAGGAAGAGTCCAGGCCCTGCATAGGATACTCGCTCTCAGAAAGGCACAAAATTGCTGCTGTGACAGGAGCTAATCAGAAACGAGCGTGCGAAGCAAGTGCTCATGAGATTTGTAGTTTTTCTGACAAAAGTACCCCAACAGTGCCCAAAGCCCCCCAGCATGTTCAGAACATTGACCGGATGACAGGGCAAGGGCAGACAAGAAAAATTAGCCATCTCTGAAATCGCTGTGATAAGCAGTTGCAGAGATATGTCCCAACTGTACAGTCCCATTGAAGTGAATGGAGCAATGGTGTTTGTGCAGTAAAGTGCGAAGTACACAATTTCAACAAAAAATGAATGAAAGTAAATTTTATGCTAAAATTATACCAGAACATGTAATTAAAGGGGAACTACCACTCCGCAATAATTTTACATGAATGCAGTCTTCATCTGGCGACTAGCTGCTTAGTAGCGCTAGTCGCCAGAAATATTACCTGGTTCCAAATCTTTGGAATGAGGAACAAAACTTACTGAAGCTAACAGGAAGCTGAAGCTAAGGTTAGAGGGTAGGCTCCACCCCTGCACTCACTTCTCAGAATTTCAAGCCTGAATCATAGTGGAAATGACCTCAGTGGAGAAATCACTCTTCAAAATGTGGGCTTCAACAGCCATGCCATCAAATCCTGATTTCCCACATCCTCTTTCAAAAGGTAGCCCTGAAAGAGGAGGAGATCGGGTTTGGGTGGCAGCGGAAACGGATACTGAATGGAAAGACTCACTAGATTCGCAAACCATGCCCTCTTGGTCCAATAAGGAGAAACCAGAATCACTGTTGCACTATCCATCCTGATCTTCCAGAGCACCCTTGGAATGAGAAGAATCAGAGGGAAGACATAAGAGAATTGGAAGTGCCATGGAATCAACATCCTGTCCGTGGAAAAGACCAGAGGATCCCCCCATCAAGAGCAGAGAACCGGAACTTTCCTGGTCCTCGTGGCCATCAGGTCGATTATTGGAAGTCCATACTGTAACACAATCAGGTAGAACACTTCTGGATTGAGTTCCCACTCTGCTGGCTCTATATGTTGGAGACTTAGAAAGTCATCCAGAACGTTTTCCACTTCTGGAATGTTATCGGTGGAGATGGTCAGAACGTGGGATTCTGCCCATCCCAGAATGTAACTCACCCTGTACCAGGCGGTGGAGCTTAGAGTACCCCCTGACAATTAATGTAAGCCACTGCCGTGTGTTTTTGCAGTGTGTTTTATGACTGGACTAGTACTGGATGACCTTTCAATAGAGATGTCGAGTACACCAGAATGAGACAAATTGCCCTGAGCTCCAGAACACTGATGAACTGAGGAGATTCTTCTGCAGTCCACCTGCCTTGATCCCAAGGTGACCCAACACCTCACCCTAGCCATTCAGGCTGGCATCCATTTTGGCCAGTGTCCATTCCAGAATCACGAAGGGTTTCCCCTGTTTCAAGTGGCACCATTGCAACCACCACCACAGATCCTGTTTGACTTCGAGAGAGAGAGAGAGAGAGAGAGAGAGAGAGAGAGAGAGAGAGAGATAGATAGATAGATAGATATCTGGTGATTCAGAAGAGCTGGATTCACATGTCACTGATGGATGACATGCCTCTGAAGCTCCCTGGTGTGCACCTAAGAGTAAGGCACAACTTCTAAGGTAGATACTAGTCAGCTCAGAATCCTCATGTACTCACTGACCCTGTCAGAGTGCCACGTTAGGGTCTGAGACACCTCCTGTAGGATCTTGTCCTCTGGCAAAAAGACTTTCCCAGGTGGGTGTTGAATCTCATGCCTAGGAACATCAACTACTGGGATGGCACAGGCGAAGACTTCACCATGTTCAGAATCAACCCATGGTGGACCAGGAGTCAAGCAAAGTCTTGGACGTGCTGGGCCAAGAGCTCCTCTGAAGAAGCCTTGATCAAAAGATCATCCAGATAAGGAGCCATGGAAACACCCCGGGTGTGAATGAAGGCTGTCAAGGCCCCCACGACCTTGGTAAACACTCAAGGAGCTTAGGCCAGGCCAAAAGGCAGGAGAGATGAACTGGTAATGGTCTGAGCCCAAGGTAAAACGCAGATAGTGTTGACTGCCCGGATGGACTGGAATGTGTAGGTGTGCATCCTGAAGGTCCAGAGACAACAGATACTCCCCTTGGCACAGCGCTGCAATGACAGAAAGCAAGGATTCCATCTTGAAGCATGGTCTCCACATACCTGATGTGGCACGAGGTCCAGAATGGGATGGCAGCCGCCATCCTTCTTTGGAACCACAAACAGGTTGGAATCGAAACCTGAACCTCACTCTTTGAAAGGTACTAGAACCAGAAACTTCTTGTCCAGTAGTGACTTCACTGCATTCAGGAACAGCTTCAACTTGGTTGGTGCAGAAGGAACACTGGACAAGAAAAAAACGAAAGTGAGGAAGGAATTTGAAGCTTTCTGTAACCTTCTGAAATTATCTGCAAAACCCACTGGTCGGTGATAGAGGCTTCCCATGCATCCCGAAAAAAGCAAAGACATCCGTCTATGGGAACCTGTGGACAAAGATTCCACGAGTCATACGGAAGCTGTCTTGACAGGCCTAGCCCTTGCAGCTTTTTGCTTAGGCTGCCACTGCTGTCTGGGCTTAGCAGGGTGGCGTGAATTGGAGGCCTGCGAAGTTTGGCGGGGAAGAAAGACAGTTTCCTCGATATAGGAGGACATTTGGTGGGCATCTGAGACAACAAGGCTCTCTTGCCCCCAGTAGCATCGTTAACCATCTGCTTTTAGTTCAGGTCCAAATACAGACTTGCCCTGAAAAGGTAAGGAAACCAGTGACATCTTGGAAGATTGGTCCGCAAACCAAAGCTTAAGCCAAGGTGTCTCACATAGTAACAGAGAAGGCTGAGGCCTTTGCAGACAATGACTGCCTCAAATAAGGCCTCTGAAACATAAGATCAACAATTCCCTCCTTGAAATTATCTGCACGGACAGTTTCCACCATCTGTTCATCCCATACAGCAACAGCCCTGTTAACTCAGGGAGAGGCAATAACAGGCCTCATCGCAGCCCCAGTAGCCATGAAATTAGCCAAATCTTGGAGTCCTGCTATATCCGCCAAAGGCAGAGCAGTAGACTTTGTTAGCCTGGAGACTGGGGGATCCACAGCAGGGGGAGAGGCCCACTGCACCAAAGCAGCCGCTGAAAAGGGGCATGATCTAGAAACCCTCTTGGTCATAGATAGTCTCTTATCAGGTGTTTTCCACTCATCTAAAATTATTTCATCAAGAGTAGCATTAGGGGGAAATACAGTAGAAGATTTCCTAGGTGTCTGGAAGACATTCGCAGAGGACTGCCCTCACCAGGAGTTTCAGGGACCTGAAGGGTCTCCAAAACTGCCCTAATAAGCCCCCCAGCCAAAGGAAGCAGGTCTGCCTCATAAGAGACCCCATATGAATAGGAAGAATCCATATCTTCGTATTCCCCTTCATTGCATTCCCTCTCAGAAAACTCCTCCTCAGAGGAGGCCCCGGGCTGTGGCTAAGAGTGCAGACATAGTTTGCAATCTAGGGGCCACATACTTGAACGTAGTGGGGGTTTCCAAGAGTCAAGAAGCCTTGGAGGGAAAGAGAAAATTGGGCCATTGTAGACAATGATTTGGCCCAAGCTGGCTCTTATTCAGCGATGGAAGGGCACGGAGGAGTAATGGGAGCCACAGCAAAAGAGGGGCAGAGAGAGACTCAGAATACTCTATAGGGAGACTCATTTGACATGAGGAACATCCTGACAAGAGTAGTGTCTAAACTAGCAAAAACCACTAGTAAGTTCCCCAGACTAATAATTCACTCAAGAAAAGCCCAGAAAGTAGTTATTATGGCAGGCAAATGGTTAATCTGGAGAAGGAGAGCAAGGACAGTCTGCCTCTGCAAGGGATAAGCAAGAGAAGCAAAACAGCAACTGCAAAACAGGCAGCCAATTGGAAGAAGGCCCGCAAGGGACTATGTTGGGAATATAAACTTGGGTTACAAAGTTCTTTCAACAGGGCTGCAAGGGTCCACGCAGCACCTGAATACTGGTCAATATACTCCAGGGGAAGCCCAGTAATGGTAACTCTCCTAATGGGAGAATTTTAATAGCCCCATATAGAACAGAAAAATAGAAGATAAATCTAAAAAAGATGTGCCCTGGCCATGATTTCACTTAGGAGAACCAATCATAACTGGAGGTCGGGCTAGGTGTGAGCTACAGAAGGAGCTGGGAGTCTCCACCCACAAAACCTTGTCTTTTTTTGAGAATATGTTCTGAGCTGGGAGTCTCCACCCACAATACCTTGTCTTTTTTTGAGAATATGTTCTGCCCTCCAAAGGAGCATCTCAAACCCATGGTAACTGTGATCCATATTGAACAAGTGAGAAAAACAGATGCAATAAGTGGAGTATATGAATACAATATTCGGATAGAGGCAGAATATTTAAAACTATATATACACACACACACACACACACACATCTCTTTATTATAAAAATGGTGATGATATAAAATAAGTAAAAGATGACTGCATGAACAAACATAAGGAAATAAAAAAAAATCCTCTAAATATTTCTGAATAGCATATATATGCACCTACTAAATGCAGCTATATACAATGCCCACCAAGTGATGGAAGCACCTATAGATCCTCATGGTATGCGCCAAATGGGTATATCAAAGCATCCAGGAGGTATGACAGAATACCTGTGTGGGTCTGTTTTTAGAGCGAACCAATAAGCTTCACAAAGACGACAATATCTGATGGCTGCCTCATTAACTGCTTACATTAGACATACTTTAAATTAAGCTTTGATTTAATTCCAAATATCAATCATAAGTGGCAAGATAAACCCTTACATGAAGAAAGTCTTTTGACAAGCCGTGAACTCAAAGACCGTTGCGGCTAGAGTGTTCAGATTTTGGATGACATCCTTGGCGTCCTCCATACTTGACCTATCTTCCCTGTTTGGCACCTGCTCCAGTTCTCCACAGTTGTTACTCTAGCCCTATGTATTTCAACATAATCAATATCTTAAAGAGCCTTAATCAAAAGGTTGTCTACGTAGTGGGTTATGGAAATTCCTTGGGAAAAGGCAGGCAGCCAGAGTTGCCATGATCTTAATGAAGATCCATGGAGCTGACATTAGGCCAAAGGGAAGGACCATGAACTGGCAGAGAGTGCACTCAAAGGCAAAGTGAAGGAAGTGCTGGTGGTCTTGACAAATCGGGATGATGAGGTAAGCATTCTGAAAATCTAGAGATGTTAGGTACTTTTCAGGGTGCATTGCTGAAATAACAGACCACATGGATTATATCTTTTATCTTGTGGCTTCCATGTAATTTTTGAGACATTTCAAGTCCAGAGTAGGATGGCAAACATAGTCCTTTTTTGGAGACCACAAAAACATTGGAATAAAAACCTGAAAAGCATTCCTGAGCACAAACCAGAACAAAAACCTGTTTGTCCAACAGGGATGAGAAAGCATCTATGCCCAATATGGATCCTGTAGAACTCTGGATAAAAAGAAACAGTGAGGTGGAAGAGACAAAGTCTTTGCGGTACCCTTCCAAAATGACCCGCAAATCCCACTGGTCCATTACAGACGACTCCCAGGTACCTTGAAAAAGACAGATGACCTCTAATGTTAGGGATGGAACCAAAACCCATCCAGTCATGTGGTGGTGGGCTGGTCAGCCTTCGGATATGGATCAGGCTTCTTGTTCTACCAAGCCTGCTTAAGCTTTGGAGTTAGGCAGGGCAGGCTTGAGTGGGTTGAACCCTATGCGACCCAAATGGGTGGGGAGGAATTAAATCCATGCATCTTCCCGGGGGGAAAAACTAACATTTAAAAGAAATCTGAGCAGGAGTGTGCCCGATCCTCCTTTGGCATCACTGATGGCCTTACCCAGGTTAAGTCCAAAGAAATTCTTCCTCACAAAAGGATCTCTCTTAGATGGTGATTAGCTGAGAGGGGAGGTTAGTCTAGGGCTGGTTCTCTACCCTGTGTAATCCCACCTCCCAGCCAGTGGGAGAGTGGGAAAGGATTTAAACAGGCACTATCCATTTAAAAGCCAATCCCTGTTCATATTTCTCGCCAATCTGGCTCCGGCAATGTAATTTTTTTTTTTTTTTTTTCTTGTTAGTGGCAGCGTCAGCAACAGTGACTCTGGGGTAATAGGGTTTTTTCTTTTAACTTTATTATTACAGTGCTGGGTATAATGTTGTGGAAGGCCAGGGCATCGCTGGATCTCTAACATCAAGGTAAGTGCTTTATATGTAAAAGCTGATAGTGTTTGGGACAATAGAGGGAGGGTGATTGTGGAACTAGCTCACGACTGAGGTTTGACACTGTCAAACATCAAGAATTATACAGTTTTCTTTGATATTCTTGCTTCTCTTTATTTAAAATGAGCTGGGGTAAGAGAAAGCAGTGTTGGGTGTTAGGCCACAAGTTGGTAAACTGTAATTGCTCATTAAAGTTGATTGTCATGAAGACACTATTCATGGGTGCCAAAGCTCTCTCCATGGGAAAACTTGGATATTTTCACCATATAAATATGTTTTACATCCCATTAAACTGTTCTAGCAGGTCTAAGAGGAGCTAATTTGATAATTTAACCCTTTAAGAACTGAAGGGGTGTACAACAGCAGTTTTACCATTCATGGGGGTAGTTGTGTGGCTGCTCTGTGGAGACAAATAGGTTTTGTACACTGCACTGAATTGTTTTGACAGATGGGGAATTTTGCTTCCATTTGGTAAAAGTGAGCAGTGTATAAATTCTAACAGTACAGGAAGCTCAGGATTTTATCCTGTTTTACAAGGAAGTACGAAAGGCTCCCAATTACCAGTCTGAGTTTTACTAGTTGCTTTAATATGTCCACATTACCTTCAACAGAGTATTGTTTGAAACTTCAATTAAGGTCATATGCTGTCATGTGCACATTCCGAGCAGAAAGGCATGTGGCTTGAGAACTTTCCTTCTTTGCTGTATCAAAGATGAAGGAGACCAAAACAAACATTCATGCACACTATTTATTTATTAAGTGCCAACATATTCTGCAGCCCAGTACAAGAGGGAAACCAATAATTAATTGTTGAAATGCAATCGTTATATGGCTTGCTTGCCTATCGGATTAAAAATATTGAGACAAACATCAAACTGTCCGGAACGCTAGAAGGTCTGATATATTTTTGTAACATGTAATATTCCTGGTCTTGCCCCATAATTTCTCCACTTTTGAATTTATACACTATATATATATATATATATTTATATAAAATGATAGATAAGTGGACACTGCTTTGCTAGAGCTTAATATCTAGGATTATATGGTTTTACATTGCAAATCTAGGCAGACATCTGGTAACCTGAACATATCTTTGTTAATACTTATCAATAAAAGAGGATTTTAGTCTTGCCTATTAAATCCTTTTCTCCAGAAATGACTGCAGGGGGTGGAGCCTACCTTCCCTCCTTGGCTGCAGCTAGCCAACCAGATTCAGAAAGATTTGAGACACTAACTATGACTAGACAGTGGAAGGAAAGAAGACTCCTGTAAAAGTGTGACCCCGAAGAACCCCCACGGTCTGCCACAGGACAGCCAAGCATGGTCTCTTGGCAGGGTGGGAGATCAGTAACCTTTATGGACTAAGAGAAAAGGATTTAACAGGTAAGACTAAAATCCTCTTTTCTCTGTCATCCAATACAGGTTACTGGTAACTCTGGGATGTCCAACCACTGAGTTTCCCAGAGGTGGGAAGTAAGGCAAGGACCAGGCACAAGGCCCCCAAAGTCTCCAGCGCATATATGAACCATCAGATCAGAGACAGCCCAACAACAATAAAGTGTCGACAGACACTGAACAGGGGTAACACCCCAAACTGTTACACAGCACTCTTAGCTAGAGCCAACAGGGCTCAAAATTGAAGGAAGCACCAGGAACCAATGAAAATCCTAGACAGGTACAACTGCCTCCAGGATTTTCCTCCCAAAGCTGGCATCAGCCGATGCCAACACATCAACACGGTAGTGCTTCGAAAAGGTGTGCACAGACGAACAGGTGGCAGCCTTGCACAACTGATCAGAAGAGGCCTGACTCTTGTAAGCCCAAGAGGCCCCAATATATTGAGTAGAATGAACCGTGACCCTGAAAGGGACAGGCTTCTTCCTCAGCTCATAAGCCTTACGAATAGTAGACTTGATCCAAGAAGCAATAGTCACTTTGGATGCAGGTCTTCCTGCCCTGGGACCCTCAAGAATGACGAACAGCGCGTCTGATTGCCTGATAGACTCAGTGCGATGTACATAAAACTTGAGACAACGCACCATGTCTAACAAGTGGAGATCCCTCTCCTTGTCAGAGGTGGGGTCAGGGCAGAAAGAGGGCACAACAATCTCCTGATTGATGTGGAACTCTGAAACCACCTTGGGGAGGAACTGCTGAGAGGTGCAAAGCACCGACTTGTCCTTGTGAAAAATTGCTAACTTAGTCCTGCTTCTGACAAGAGGAGGGTAAATGTGGAAGTGCAAGATGAAAGAACAGCGAAACGACTTTCCTCCATTTCACTGTGCATGCTATAGGGGAGGTGTTTGTGGCCTCATTGCATAACCAATATGTACTAAAGTGATCGCATGCTCCAGTACATACCCTGTGGAGCAGCAGAGGCAAGTCAATTTCTTGTTTGGGGGTGATACTGCTGTAAGCAGACGCTGGAGAGAAATTGGAAAGGTGCATCTCTCACCTTCCATGCGTAACACAAAAACATTTTTTGTTTTTTTCTTTAAGAAATTACACCAGAAAAGACACCATCGCCAAAACACAACTGGTAACTAAAAGCTTTTAAAAGGGATAGTAATACTTAACCCCTAGAGTGCCAGCTACTTACGCCGTACGAGTGGACACAGCTGTACCTGCTGTGCCACGCTCGTACGGCGTAAGAGAGAAATGCGGTCACTGCATGAGCCGGTATAACCGGCATGCAGTGGCCGCATTAAAAAAAAAAAAAGCCCCTGGCACTCATGGGGAGGCATGAGGATCACTCCTCATGCCTCCCCAGTTATTGATCTCCCAGCCGATCGGGCTGGGAGATCAATACACACAAAGGAGAAACAAAGTTTCTCCTTCCCCCTCTCTCCTACCCGAACTTCCGGGTAGGAGTGGGCGGGACCGGGGGAATCCTCCAAACGTCATCGGTGACATGGTCACCGATGACGTTAGGGAAGTTTCCCCGATCCTGTTCACTCCTACCGGTGGTAGGAGTGAAGGGCAGGAGAGCTCTTGCTCTCCTGCGGTCGCACCATTGATCTCCCAGCCTATCGGCTGGGAGATCAATGACTGGGGAGACACCAGGAGGGGTCCTGATGTCCCCCACGAGGTCTGAAATGTCTTAAAAAAAAAAAAATAAAAAAAAAAATAAAATTAAAGTAACCCTGTGAGTGCCACAGGGTCCCAGCACATTGCTTTGCAATGTGCTGGAGACCCCTGTTGCACTCACAGGGTCTATTCTTTGGGGGGGATTTTTTTTTTTTTTTTAAGACCTCATTGGGGGGGATCAGGGGGGATCCTGATGCCCCTCAATGAGGTCTATAATTAGAGAAAAAAAAAAAAAAAATTTAACCCTGTGTGTGCCACAGGTGGGGGTCCAATGCACCCCCCCCCCTCCTGTGGCACACACAGGGCTTTTATCATTATTTTGTTACCAGAGATTGTTGGGGGGCCATCAGGATTGCTCCTGATGGCCCCCCAACAAGCTCTGATTACAAAGTAATGATAAAAAAAAAATTAACCCTCTGAGTGCCACAACGGTCCAATGCATTGCTTTGCAATGCGCTGGAGACCCCGGTGGCACTCACAGGGACACTTTTTTTGATAACTTTTTTTTTTTTTTTGTAAGACCTCATTGGGGGGATCAGGGGGGTTTGTATACCCCTCAATGAGGTCTATAATAAAAAAAAGTAAATAAAAAAAAAATTAACCCTGTGTGTGCCACGGGGGGGGGCAATGCAGCCCCCCTTCTGCGGCACACACAGGGCTTTTATCATTACTTTGTTATCAGAGATTGTTGGGGGGGGGGGGGTCATCAGGATTGGTCCTGATGGCCCCCCAACAAGCTCTGATTACCAAGTAATGATAGAAAAAAAATTAACCCTCTGAGTGCCACAAGGATCCAATGCATTGCTTTGCAATGCACTGGAGACCCTTGTGGCACTCACAGGGTCACTCCGTTTGTGGACATATATATTTTTTTTTACTAAGACCTCATTGGGGAGGGATCAGGGGGTCCTGATGCCCCTCAATGAGGTATATAATAAAAAAAAATAAATAAAAAAAAATTTAACCCTGTGTGTGCCACTGGGATAGGGGTTCAATGCAGACCCCCTTCCTGTGGCACACACACAGGACTTTTTATCATTACTTTGTGATCAGAGCTTGTTTGGTGGCCATCTGAATACAAAGTAACGATAAAAAAATTAACCCTTTGTGTGCTACAGGGGCCCAATGCATTGCTTTGCAATCCACCGGACACCCCTGTGGCACCCAAAGGATTATTTTGTTTTCCCCTTTTATTTTTTATTTAGACCTCATTGTATGGGTTCTGATGCCCCCAACGAGGTCTACACAAAAATATTGGGGGAAAAGCCCCAAAAAATGCACGTGCCACAGGGGGGGTCTGACGCAGTGCTTTGCAATACGTTGGACCCCCTGTAACACACACACACACACACACTTTTTTTTTTTTTATTATTCTGTTTTTAGACCTGGATGGGGGACACCAGGAATGTTCCTGACACCGCCTCCCCAACGAGGTATGAATACAAAATAATAATTAAAAAAAAAACAACTCTTTGTGTGCAACAGAGGGTCCAACGCATTGCTTTGCAGTGCATTGGGCACCCTTGTGGCATGCACAAAAAATGCCTCCGATTCCCCCCCCACACACACACATGTACCGTATTCCCCTGCCTGGTTCCACAGCCAACTGGCAGTCCCATTCCCCAGCCTGACCCCCAGCCTGTTTCCACTGCCTATTGGTAGACTCAAAGTACCAGTATGCACTAGATTCAGGCTGGGAATCAAACTTTGTATGAGGGGGACATACAGTGCACACTGGTAGTCACAGATCTCCCATACACACTCTCAGACACTGCCCCACCATCTCCACCATCCTTGCTCCTCTGCTCATACCCACACACACTGCCTAATCCCTCACCCTCCCACACTGTTACACTGGTAGTCACAGGTCCGCGCGTACACTGGCTGACGCCCTAGCTTCTTTCATCTGTTAGCCATAAAATCACACATACACTGTTTGCTTTCCCATTCCTATTTCACTGGTAGCTACACTCCTGTCACTCAAATTGGTATGTCAACCCACAGCAGTTGAGTACCATTTTTCTTAGGCTGGCAAGAAGTCCTCCTAGGAAATCCCACGCCATTGAACCATTTTAGTATCTTTGAAGTGACTGAAGTGTAAAAGAAATGTTTGTTTGTTTTCCTGTAGCACCACATTCTGGAAATAGTTGTGCCAACTAACTTAGGGGTAAAAAGGCAAGTGACCCCTCATTAGATGCGGCATGTTGTCTTCTTTCCAAAATGGTATAGTTTATCTACCTTTTCTTCACTTCTGAAGGTGTTATAGCCATTTTCGTAGAGGCAAGTCAGGTTTGAGAAAATGTTAGAAACATCAGTTTGTAGTAGGTGTAGTTTTCTACTTCTAGCACTCCCTAAGGTAGTTCAGCTCATACCAATGGGGTGTCGTTTGACTCCTAAGAGCTTTAGCTAACGAATGCAGTTGAAAATTCCATGGTTTTCACAGAGCTCCATACATTTGAAGGGGCAGAAATGTAAGAAAATGCCTTTTTTTTCATTAGCGCCACCTCCTGGAAGCATTTGTGCATGCCAGCCTTTGGGTATGAAGGCAAGTGACCCCTCATTAGATGCGTCAGGTTGTTTTCTTTCCAAAATGGCATTGTTTTCTACCTTTCCTGCATATCTATTATGGTTATAACCATTTTAGTGCAAGAAGATAATTTAAGAAACAAAAGTGTCAGGTTTACGTACGTGTTCCTAGCACCCACATATTGTATGTTAAGCCACACAAATGGGCTACCATTTTTCTCATGTTGGTAGCAGGTACTGAATACAGCAGGAAATGTTATGGTTTTCAAAGATTTTAGTATCTTTGAAGTGGTGGAAATGTAAAAAAAACATGTATTTATTCCCATAGCGCCACCTTTTGGAAATATTTGTGCACTTCAGCCCAGGGGTAGAAAGGCAAGTGACCCCTCATTTGATGCGGGAGAATGTCTACTTTCCAAAATGGTATACCTTTTATACCTTTCCGTCATTTCTCTAACAGTTATGAACATTTTAGTACAAGCAGCCATTTTCGAAGAAGCAAACAGGTAGGTGTAGTTATGCTTTTCTGGCACCCCTAAGGTATGTCGATTCATTCCAATGGGGTGTCATTTTTCTCCTAAGAGCACTAGCTAATGAATACAGTTGGAAATTCCATGGTTTTCACAGATTTCCATACAGATGAAGGGGCAGAAATGTAAGAAAATGCCATTTTTTTCCTATAGTGCCACCTTCTGGAAGCATTTGGGCACAACAGGCTTGGGGTAAGAAGGCAATTCACCCCTCATTAGATGCGGCAGGTTGTCTTCTTTCAAAAATGGTATGGTTTGTGTAGCCTTTCTTCACTTCTCTAGTTGTTATAACCATTTTTGTACAGACAAGTAATGTTTGAGAAAATGTTAGAAAAATTAGTGGTTGCAATAGGTGTAGTTTGGTACTTGTAGAGCCCACTAAGGTAGGGGAACTCATACCAATGAGGTGTCATTTTTCTCCTAAGAGCACTAGCTAATGAATACAGTTGGAAATTCCATGGTTTTCACAGATTTCCATACAGATGAAGGGGCAGAAATGTAAGAAAATGCAATTTTTTTCCTATAGTGCCACCTTCTGGAAGCATTTGGGCACAACAGGCTTGGGGTAAGAAGGCAATTCACCCCTCATTAGATGCGCCAGGTTGTCTTCTTTCAAAAATGGTATGGTTTGTTTAGCCTTTCTTCACTTCTCTAGTTGTTATAACCATTTTTGTACAGACAAGTAATGTTTGAGAAAATGTTAGAAAAATTAGTGGTTGCAATAGGTGTAGTTTGGTACTTGTAGCGCCCACTAAGGTAGGGGAACTCATACCAATGAGGTGCCATTTTTCTCCTAAGAGCACTAGCTAATGAATACAGTTGGAAATTCCATGGTTTTCACAGATTTCCATACAGATGAAGGGGCAGAAATGTAAGAAAATGCCATTTTTTTCCTATAGTGCCACCTTCTGGAAGCATTTGGGCACAACAGGCTTGGGGTAAGAAGGCAATTCACCCCTCATTAGATGCGGCAGGTTGTCTTCTTTCAAAAATGGTATGGTTTGTGTAGCCTTTCTTCACTTCTCTAGTTGTTATAACCATTTTTGTACAGACAAGTAATGTTTGAAAAAATGTTAGAAAATTTAGAGGTTGTAGTAGGTGTCTTTTTGCACTTCTAGCATCCCCTGTGGTAGGTGAACCCATACCAATGGGGTGTCATTTTTCTCCCAAGAGTACTAGCTAATCAATATAGTTGTAAATTCCATGGTTTTCCCAGATTTCAGTACTGTTGAAGTGGCAGAAATGTAAGAAAATGCCATTTTTTTCCTATAGTGCCACCTTCTGGAAGCATTTGGGCACAACAGGCTTGGGGTAAGAAGGCAATTCACCCCTCATTAGATGCGGCAGGTTGTCTTCTTTCAAAAATGGTATGGTTTGTGTAGCCTTTCTTTTAATTCTCTAGTTGTTATAACCATTTTTGTATAGACAAGTAATGTTTGAGAAAATGTTAGAAAATGTAGAGGTTGTAGTAGGTGTCTTTTTGCACTTCTAGCATCCCCTGTGGTAGGTGAACCCAAACCAATGGGGTGTAATTTTTCTCCCAAGAGCACTAGCTAATGAATACAGTTGTAAATTCCATGGTTTTCACAGATTTCAGTACAGTTGAAGGGGCAGAAATGTAAGAAAATGCCATTTTTTTCCTATAGTGCCACCTTCTGGAAGCATTTGGGTACCACAGGCTTGGGGCAAGAAGGCAAGTTACCCCTCATTAGATGCAGCAGGTTGTCTACTTTTCAGAAATATATAGTTTTATATAGTTATTCCACTGTTTTAGGGTAGTTTTACCACAAAAACCCTAGAATGTGCATTTTAGTTTATAAAGTTGAAAATGTCATTTTGCGCTGCTGGTGATTAGGGCTCTGCGCTAGCCTTGGACTTAGGTAAAACTATACAAATTTGGTATTTTTTTACTCGGGGGACTCTGGGCTTTTTCAAATAATTGAAACTTTTTCAATCAAGGTAAATGTTTTTGATACATAGTATGTGATTTTAGCAAAATGAGTAAATTTTCACTTTTTTTTGTCATTATGACATCATAGCTTTTTGCACGATGTAAAATTCTCTTCATGTAAGGTATCACGAGAAAGCTCAATTCGTTCTGAAAAAAACAATATATAGTTTTCCATATTTAACTAAAAATCCCCAGAGGAAATCAAGCCTAAACGGAAGGATAGCAAAAATGTTGAAAAAGTGTCTGGCCTGCAGGGTTCAGAAAATGGCCCGAGCCTCTGGCACTGAAGGGGTTAAAATGTAAAAAAAAAAAAAAAAATGTTGTAGGGTTTATCCCCCTGAGTAAAACAAAAGTACTCCACTGCTGAAAGGTGTTTCATTCAAAAGTTATTAATTTTCAAAGTTAATTTTTTAGGTGCAATATCACAGTGGCCTGAAATTGTACAGTGGCGCTGTTGCTACACCATCCTATGGAGATTTATGGTCCCAGGACCAGAGCTGTCCATAGGATCGTGTAGCAACAGTGCCACTGTACAATTTCAGGCCACTGTGATATTGCACCTAAAAAATTAAACTTTGAAAATTAATAACTTTTGAATAAACACCTTTCAGCAGTGGGAGTACCCTTGTACTCAGGGGGATAAATCCTACAACATATTTCTTTTTACATTTTAAGTATTACTATCCCTTTAAAATCCCCTATATGTCTTAGCCATTTTTGGTTTACAAATCTTGCTGTAAAGATAGAGCAATAGATTATGATAATAAATGTATGCTGTGCAAGCACTTGCTGTCTTAGCCTCCCACTCTCACTGGCACTGTCCATCAATGCTGAAAGGGTTTTGTGTTTTCAGGTGAATGAAATGTCTGTCAAAGATGGTAGTTTCATTTTCAGCCTTGCAGAAGTTTGTTCCTGCTGGGAATAAATTAGCGATCGCATGGTACATAAAAACAAGCAATCACATGGGATAACTACAAAAGTATTGTAGATGCCAATACTCAGAGGAACAATAACGCGAACGAACA
Source organism: Rhinophrynus dorsalis (assembly GCA_037306005.1). NCBI lineage: Eukaryota > Metazoa > Chordata > Amphibia > Anura > Rhinophrynidae > Rhinophrynus > Rhinophrynus dorsalis. The sequence goes on from CM074725.1 coordinate 155,476,360, forward strand.
AAATATATGTATTTCCATTTTGCTGAAGGCTACGAGAAACAATTTTTATTTGAACTCCTTAATTCCTAATTTGTTTTAGGCAGAGTACACTTTGGGTACAAACGGTGCCAAGATTCAGCACCATTTAAGCTGCCATTGTACTCACCACTGCTCGCTCACGATCCTCTAACACCAACTTATATGAGAACCAGCCCATATTGGCTCAAGTGGAGCACTGTTCTGAATGCAAAGTTTCAGCACGCGGCTTTCCACATGGGAATAATCTGACGTGTGAACAGAATAATAGGGTTTAATGTGACAATATCCTGCAGGATGTATGTAATTTTTTTTTTTAACCAGGAATATGGTTTCAATAAACCTTTAAATCAAACCACATACATTTTACAGAAGATATATAGACAGATTTAACACAGTTATACAACTACTGTGTAATGCTTTGGAGAGGTCTTCAGCATTCAAAGGGTGGAGGACAAACAGCTTTGCAAACCAGTATAGGAGTGACATGGTCCAATCTATGCAATGCAAAAAAATGTGTATTTTCAGTAGTACCACTCACCCCAGCAGACTCCCCAGCGAGCATCCTTCAGTTTGCACAGTGAGGAGGGTGGAAGGATGTTCCTGACAGGGTATTCCATACATTTTGAATTTGTATTACACCACAGACACTGCAAAAAAAGAAGACCTTGATTAATCAAATGACAGTCTCTAAAATCAGCCCATTTACTGCTTGAATGCATAAAATGGAGTCTACCATAAATGGTGAATCTAATGCCTTAGGTTAGGTATAGGCAAAATGAGGCCCTGCAGCTGTTACCAGACTGCAACACCCATCAACCCCTACTAGCCTACGATGGGAGTAGTTTGGCAGCAGATGAAGACGTTATATTGCCTAACTGTGAGAGATGCTATAGATGTCTCCAACGTGGTTGTTCATAAAATTACATTCTAAAAAGCAAATCCAGCTGTTTTAATTATATCAACTGGCAGACTTCTCCAGAGCACTGCAAAGCAGTAATTTGGAAAAGTCTCTACAACTCATGGGGCTATTAAATTACATCTGTGCCCAGAACATTGTACCTCATTGCATCCAAACGGTGTCACATAAGACAACAAGGGGAGATTCACCAAGGTGTAATAAAGAGGTGAGAGAGAGAGGGAACGAGAGAGAGGGAACCAGAGAGAGGGAACCAGAGAGAGGGAACCAGAGAGAGAGGGAGAGAGGACGAGAGAGAGAGAGAGAGAGAGGACGAGAGAGAGAGAGAGAGAGAGGACGAGAGAGAGAGGACGAGAGAGAGAGAGAGAGAGGACGAGAGAGAGAGAGAGAGAGAGAGAGAGAGAGAGGGAGGACGAGAGAGAGGGAGGACGAGAGAGAGAGGGAGGACGAGAGAGAGAGGGAGGAAGAGAGAGAGAGGGAGGAAGAGAGAGAGAGGGAGGAAGAGAGAGAGAGGGAGGAAGAGAGAGAGAGGGAGGAAGAGAGAGAGAGAGAGGACGAGAGAGAGAGAGAGGACGAGAGAGAGAGAGAGGACGAGAGAGAGAGAGAGGACGAGAGAGAGAGAGAGGAGGACGAGAGAGAGAGAGAGGACGAGAGAGAGAGAGAGAGGAGGACGAGAGAGAGAGAGAGAGAGAGGGAGACGAGAGAGAGAGAGAGAGAGGGAGGACGAGAGAGAGAGAGAGAGAGAGAGGGAGGACGAGAGAGAGAGAGAGAGAGGGAGGACGAGAGAGAGAGAGAGGACGAGAGAGAGAGAGAGGGAGGACGAGAGAGAGAGAGAGAGAGGGAGGACGAGAGAGAGAGAGAGAGAGGGAGGACGAGAGAGAGAGAGAGAGAGAGAGGGAGGACGAGAGAGAGAGGAGGACGAGAGAGAGAGAGAGGACGAGAGAGAGAGAGAGGACGAGAGAGAGAGAGAGGGAGGACGAGAGAGAGAGAGAGGACGAGAGAGAGAGAGAGGACGAGAGAGAGAGAGAGAGAGAGAGGACGAGAGAGAGAGAGAGGACGAGAGAGAGAGAGAGGACGAGAGAGAGAGAGAGGACGAGAGAGAGAGAGAGGGAGGACGAGAGAGAGAGAGGACGAGAGAGAGAGAGAGGGAGACGAGAGAGAGAGAGAGAGAGGAGGAGGACGAGAGAGAGAGAGAGAGAGGGAGGACGAGAGAGAGAGAGAGAGAGAGAGGGAGGACGAGAGAGAGAGAGAGAGAGGGAGGACGAGACAGAGAGAGGACGAGAGAGAGAGAGAGGAGGACGAGAGAGAGAGAGAGAGAGGAGGACGAGAGAGAGAGAGAGAGAGGGAGGACGAGAGAGAGAGAGAGAGAGAGAGGGAGGACGAGAGAGAGAGAGAGAGAGGGAGGACGAGAGAGAGAGAGAGAGAGAGGGAGGACGAGAGAGAGAGAGAGAGAGAGAGAGGGAGGACGAGAGAGAGAGAGAGAGAGAGGGAGGACGAGAGAGAGAGAGAGAGAGGAGGAGGACGAGAGAGAGAGAAGGAGGACGAGAGAGAGAGAGGGAGGACGAGAGAGAGAGAGGGAGAGAGAGAGAGAGAGAGAGAGGGAGGACGAGAGAGAGAGAGAGGAGGACGAGAGAGAGGAGGACGAGAGAGAGGAGGACGAGAGAGAGGGAGGACGAGAGAGAGGAGAGGACGAGAGAGAGGGAGGACGAGAGAGAGGAGACGAGAGAGAGGGAGGACGAGAGAGAGGGAGGACGAGAGAGAGGGAGGACGAGAGAGAAGGAGGACGAGAGAGAGGGAGGACGAGAGAGAGGGAGGACGAGAGAGAGGAGGACGAGAGAGAGAGAGAGGGAGGACGAGAGAGAGAGAGAGGGAGGACGAGAGAGAGAGAGAGGGAGGACGAGAGAGAGCGAGAGAGAGGGAGGACGAGAGAGAGAGAGGAGAGAGGACGAGAGAGAGAGAGAGAGAGGGAGGACGAAGAGAGAGAGGAGAGAGGGGGGA